>PVIH01018524.1:0-38218 GCA_004025045.1 Sigmodon hispidus
ATTACTGGTCGAAGTCCAGAGCAAGATGAAAACCACTAGCAAATACTGTATCTGTGAGGGTGATAGGAGTATACAGGCAAATTGTTCTCCTGATGTGTGGACTGCAGATTATGACAGAAGGAAGAGTTAGGTGCTAAATCCAGCAGACAGATTAAAATATCACTAACCCAAACAGCCAAATTAGAGCCAACATTTATATTGTGCATCGCACAATATAGCTGGTCTGGTAGCCTTCTCCCCTTAAGTAGGTTTCAGAAAGAAGTCTCGACATGAGGAAGATAAGATTTTTTAATCCTCAGGAGTAGGAGATTTCCAAATGGGGAATTTGGCAAGCAAATAAGTGGTAGTCGGAGAAGCAGAACATATGCATAGCAAGATGGTCATAACACCCTCTTGAAACAAAGGGATGGTTGCTATTATCTGGAACCACTTGTAGTTAAGTTTACAGGTGGTGCACAGTCTAATCTTTGATAAGTAGAGATTTAATCATAAATGGGAATGAATCTAGTTTGTCTTTATCCTAAAATGGCTTTCAAATCCAAGATGGCAGCAGGCTGACATCATAGGCACAGATATCCTTTTACATTTCTACTATCTGCATATATATATAATTTACATTTTATTTTTTTTAAAAAATCTAATATTTCTCTGTGATCTTATGGGGAGAGTAGGTTCATGTTACTTTGGCTAAGCATATTCTGGAACTAGAAGCCAATGAATTGAATTCTAAGATGTTATCTTCTGTTTAAATATCTTCATAAAATTTTTATCATAATACTTGCTTACAAGTGTGATACATTTGAGTTATTTGAAGAAAGTCGTGAGCTTTCTGCTGTCTGAGCTTGCTGAGGAGTCACCACTGGAGATGACTCTATCCTGTGGCTCACCACTGGCAACAGGTGTGCTGATGAGATGTCTTAAATTTCCTCCAGTAGCTTCTGGCAAAGAAATAACTACCTGGGAAGATGCACAGGTGAGCATTTCATCTCAGCAATTGCCACAATGGAAAGTGAGAGGGGGGTGGGGAGAGAACTCATTTTCTTTATTTTTGTTTTCTTCTAACAAAGCTACAAAGTTCCAACCTCTTAAAGCATCAGAATTCTCTCATTTGGGAATATGATTCTGTGCCAATGATGGTATTTCTGTTTGTTCCAGTGTAATATATTGGTTTGAGGTAGGATCAAGAAACTAAGGCACCACCTTTACTAAAATTCTTCTGCAGTCTTTGTTTTGAAAACTAAATAAAAAAGTTACTTGTGATTTAGGGAAAGGCAGATATAATGATTGCTGCTTTTTCAACACTCACTTCTTTTGTATCTCCACCCAAGTGTTAGCTGAGTGAAACTGTAAACATGGTAGTGGGCAACCAGCCATCTTCTGCATGAAGGATGCAGTGACTACCCTGTCCATGTGAATTCAGTGGATGGTGCTTCTGTAACGAATAGTTTCTAGAGCTCTGTTCTTCAGCATCCAACTTTGTTTTCTTGTCATGCTAAAATAGAAAAGGAACCAAGAAGGGGACACTTGTCAGGGTTGTTAATTGCAAAAATGAATCTAGAAAAATATTAGTATCTTAAATCCCCTACCTTAGTCTTCCCTAAGTGTGGGCTTTGGCCTCTGCTTACCTTTTTCCTATTAATCTACCCCTTATCCTTCCATGGAACCACCTTTTTCTGTATTAGAACTGTTCTGCTTCACTGCAGTTTGGCCCCTGGGAAGACCTTTCAGAGATTCCAAATAGCTGACTGGATCCAAGGCCAATTAAGTAAAAATTCTGGGGTGGAACCTGACATTTATTTTTTTTTAAAGCTTCCCAAGGGATTCTACATTTGGTCATTTGATAATTTCTATACTTCATACTTCATTTTTCTGACCGCAGCCAGGTACACTTGACAAAATCCATGTGGCCACACTTTGTGTGCTTGTGGACTAGTTTTCATCACAAATCAGAGAACTCCTCAGAAGCAGAGCCTAGCTCTATGGGATGAGAAGAAAAGTGCTATGCAAATATAGAACTCTCATTATTAGATTTCCAGCAGACTTTTGACGTGTATGGGTTTTATAAAGAGTAAAAGTTTTTCCATGTGTCACTTAGTGCCAAGCTACACATTAATTATTGGAGCTGAATTCTGCATGCTAGCACAATGAAGGTTTAAAAAAAAAACCCTGATTTTCCCAATGTCGTTTTGGTTTAAAAACTTAATGATATAATTCAGGATCCTAAAATCAACTCTTGTGACTATTTTGTGAAAGAGCAATTAGTATAGACTAAGTAATTACAATTTGATTTTGCTTAATTATCAGTGTTATGTGTCTGCCTCTCATCTTTGAAATGACTTGAAGCTTTGTTATGGAAACTACATTTTTCACATAGGCATATTAGTGTTTATAAAATTATAAAAAATATAGTTAGATGAAATGGTAGAATTAAAGTCTTAAAGACCATTGAGAGTGCACATTTGACAAGAACTTGTATGTTTTAAAATTAATTCTTTGTGTATAATGTGTGTATATGAGTATGGGTAGGCATGTGCCATGAAGTTCAAACTTGTTTTGGATATCAGTCAGTTCCTCCCTTCACTTGGATGAGGCAGTTTTTCTCTTGTGGTTTCTGCCTTCTTACTGAAGAACATCTTCAGATCAAGTTCACTGTGTCCACTTCCCATTTTGATATAGGAGTGCTGGAGTTATACATGTGCACCACTGCATCTGGCTTCTTACATAGATTCCAGGGATTAAACTCAGCTCATCAGGCTTCTCCAGTATGTGCTTTATCTCTGCCATCATCCTGGTTCTTGTATTGTTTTTGATGACATAAATTTGGGGTTTGGAGGCTTTCCTGAGTATATGTACTCACTGTGTGTCTTAGAGTTTCTATTGCTGTGATGAAATATCATGACCAAAGTTACCTAAAGAGGAAAGGATTTATTTGGCTTACACTTATTCATTTGGCTTACACTTCCACATTGCTGTTCATTATCAAAGGAAGTCAGGTCAGGAATTCAAGGAGGTCAAGAACCTAGAGGCAGGAGCTGATGCGGAGGCCATAAAGGAGTGCTACTTATTAGCCCCTTCCCTATGGCTTGCTCAGCATGCTTCGTTATAGAACTCAGGACCATCTGCCCAAAGATTGTACCACCCACAATCAGCTGGACCCTTCCTCATCAATCACTAATGGAGAAAATACCTTACAGATTTGCCTACAGTCTGATCATATGGAGACATTCTTTAAATTGAGGTTCTCTGTTCTCAAATGACTTCAGCCTGTGCCAAGTTGACATGAAATTGATCAACATACTGTGTGACCTTAAATAATTTATACTTTTCCATGTTGAATTTTTTGATAAGCTAACAGAGTTAACAGTATCCACTTACAATAATTACTGAGAAGATGAAATGAGATAATTAAATTAAAATACTTGCTGTGCTGCAAAATAAAAGGATATGTGTGTCATGCAGAAGATAAGTCACATTAGTGGGATGACTTTATTTTTCTGTAATTTTAGTAAATGTCACTGACTGGAGGATACTTGAGGGAAGGGTTTTTATTTGTATTTTCACCCTCACTGTAGAGCACAGATCTGGGATTTAGAAACAGTTTAGTTGATGTCATCTAGACAGTTTTGGCTGGCACAGCTCTGTGAATACAAGGTAATGAGCTGGGGAACAGAGTCCTTGTGTATATAACCTCAGTTACTCTCTAGGGCTTAAAGAGCTGCACTTTCCTCATTAACATGAGTCTCTAACCTCTTCAGTTAACAGGTGCAGACACAAATTTATCTCTATAGAAAGCTACCTTTTTCCTCTTAGGCTGTGTTTATTCCCAATTTAAGAGCTAAATAGCCATTTGAGAAAAACAATTGTTTCTTATTAACAGAGGGCTCAGCTGTTAATGTGTCTCATCACCCCAAAGCCTAAATTGCTCCTTTATAATAATTTAGCAGTTGAGCATTGAATTACTGATCACTTTAGAGAGTTACGTGAGAAAAATGAACAACAGTTGGAAATGGACAGAACAACTGAGTTTTTCTATGGTTCTCATGTTTCTCTAGCTTTTGGTGGAATATCCAGGAACTAAAATGATGCTAGGTCATGATCATTTTGTATGTTTATGTTATTTCTGGTACTTGAAAGCAAAAATTGGGGTAGGTAGGAGATCAAGCTGATTCAGGCATTCCTGGGTGAAAGGGGAGGGTTCAGAGGCCAATTTATTAGATGGGGAATATGAACCCTTGTTTCCAACTTAACAATAATTAATTTATAAAATTATTAACAAGAAATTTCAGGAAGAGGCAGGTCAGCTCAAAGAAAGAGAATTGAGGGAATTTAAGTTTAGATTAAGAACAATATTTAGGTTCTTGGAGTGAATGAGTCTACTTGCTTTTCTTAGTTTGGACCTGTTATTGACCAAACTGTACCTTCCCTAGATATTTTAAAGCCCAAACCTCAAATATAGAGGTGTTTGTAAATGAGCTTTTAAGGAAGTAATTATGGTTAAATGATGTAGAGAGGGTAAAATCTGAACTGATAAGGGACCAGAGTATTTGTAAGAAGAGTCCAGGTGTTCCTTTCTCACCTACATGTATGAGGACACCTACATGTATGAGGACACATCATGGAGGTTCTGTCTGAAAGCTGAGGGCAGAGGTTTCACCATAAACCAGCCTTTGTGACAACATGATCTCAGGCAGTTTCAAGAACTAAAAGAGCAGATTTTTCTATTGTTTATGTTATGCCATCCAGTCTGTGGTAGCTTTTTCTTCAGGGGGAGGAGAGCAACCCTAGAAACTGTATAGCTTTGTGACTGGATCTTAGAGGGGAAAAAAGTTTTACTGTAAAATAAAAGAGCTGATATTAGTCAGCTTTTTACCACTGTAGTAAAATACCTGTGGGCAATCAACCTAAAAAAGGTTTGCTATAGGTCACAGCTCCAGTGTCAGGGATTTCAGGGTTTAGTCCTGCAGTGTCAGGGATTTCAGGGTTTAGTCCTGTGTTGCTTTGGACCTGCAGTGGTAAGGCTCATCTCAGGTTAAGTACCTGCAGGGTGCAGAGCTGAGGTCCAAAACCATACTGTAAGAAAACACTCCAAGGACTTAGCTTCCTTGTACTAGGCCCTGCGCCCTAAAGATGTCTCCATCTTCCAATCGTTTTACAGAGTGGTAATCTTTAAAACATGGGGAACTTCTAGGTTATGGCACAGCCAGACTGGCAAAGTCCTCTAATTAATGGTAACAGAGAATAGAATTTTAAAAACTGGCTGTAAAAATTGCTCTTTATAATGAAAGCAGCACTGAAAGTGAGAAGACTCAAGTGGCTGCAGTGAGCATAATGTGGGTGGTGGGTGTGGGTAGTTGGTGAATAATGGGTGGTTTGGGAAACAACAGGAAGTCTCATGGCTTCCTGTTTCAGTGGCACAGTACATTTGAACTGAGCAGGGCTCATCTGCAGGTGCAACTTGGACATAAATAGGATGAGCAGGATGGCCAATGGCCGAGGATGCCTTGCTCACTGTCAAGAATAAGAAACCTTATCCAAAAGAGAGGAGGACATGTGCAACTGAAGATTCTTTTCTCTTCCTGAATACCTGTGAGATACCTCTGAGAAACTTCCCCACTCTCTAGAATAGAAGAAACTTAGACATTGCCTAGGAGCCCTGTGAAAGTAATGTGAGTTCATTACATTAAGCTAGTGAAACAATCTGAGGGTATAAAGGAATATTAACATTCATGATGTAGAGATTGGGATTTGCATAAACTCACCTGTTACTATAATGCCAGGCAGTGGGTTGTTCTGAGTCCTAGCTCATTTTCTGTATTACAGCTCTGTAAGTACACATATTGCTTCTAGTTTTCAAATGAAGAAAATGGTCCTGGAGATGTAATGGGATTTTCCCAGGATCATATAATTTATGTACCTGGAAATAACACATTTACTCCAAAGTATACATTTAACTCACTGTTATTTATCCTGTTAACAATTATGGGCCCTTTTCCTGTTGTGTATTGAGGAGAACATATAAATAAATATCATAGCCAGCACTAAAATAATATAATTCTGAGGCCTTGTGTCTCCTAAATTGTAGGAAGTTTATGTCATGGTAGCACCATTGGTCAAGTTTATAAGCTTATTACTTTTCTTCACTTATTGGATGATTGAGAGTCCACTGTGTACCAGAAATTTAAGATACTATAACAACATATGATATACATGAATCTCCCTCATATATTTGCAAAATATTAAATAAGTTATCACATCAATAAAGTATATAATTATACATGGTGATAATTGCTTCAAAAAAAGTTGGAGGGCATGAAAAAAAGATATACATGGTATTTGGACACATAGGAAGACAAATATTGACCAAAACCCACAATTGTTGGCTGGTATCACTTGGAGGAAGTGATGCCTTAAAACAGGCAAACTAAAGAATAAAAGAGAAATCGCAAGAAGAAATCAGGTCAGGCTTCTGTTAGGACCATCATAAAAGTCAGTCAGCATCTTAATTCACTTTCTTAACTACTTTATAATTTCCTGAGATAGTGTAATGTATAAAGAAAAGAAGTTGATGGGAACTGCATTGAATCTATAGTTGCTTTTGGTAGGATCGCCATTTTTACTTGATAGCAATGGTTGATCTTACCTATTCAGGAACATGGGAGATCTTCCCATTTTCTGATATCATCTTCAATTTCTTCAATGATTTAAAGTTTTTTGTCAAATAGATCTGTTACTTCTTTGGTTATAGTTACTCCAAGGTATTCAATGCTATTTGCAACTATTATAAAGGGTGATATTTCCCTTATTTTTTTTCAGTGCTTTTATCTTTAGTGCTTAGGAGGGCTACTGATTTCTTTGAGTTAATCTTGTACCCTGCTACATTGCTGAAGGTGTTTATCAGCTGTAGAAGTTCTCTGGTAGAATTTTGTGGATTACTTATATATACAATCATGTCATCTGCAAATAGAGATAGTTGCACTTCTCCTTTTCCAATTTGTATCCCCTTAATCTCCTTTTGTTCTCTTAGTGCTTTAGCTAAAACTTCGAGGGTTATATTGAATAGATAAGGGGAGAGAGGACATCCTTGTCTAGTTCCTGATTTTAGTGGGATTACTTTGAGTTTTACTCCATTGAGTTTGATGTTGGCTGTTGGCTTCTTGTAAATCACATTTATTATATTTAGATATTTTCCCTGCATCCCTGATCTCTCCAGGACTTTTATCATAAAGGAGTGTTGGATTTTGTCAAGGCTTTTTCAATGTCTAAAGATATAGACATGAGGTTTCTTTCCTTCAGTTTGTTTATGTTATGGATGACATTTATGGGTTTTTATATGTTGGATCATCCCTGCATTTCTGGGATGAAGCCTACTTGATATGGTGAATGGTATTTTTATATGTTGTTGTATATGTTTGCCAGAATTTTGTTGAGAAGTTTTGCATCAATATTCATGAGGAAAATTGCTCTGTAATTCCCATTCTTTGTTGTGTCTTGAGTGGCTTGGGTATTAGGGTAATAGTGGCCTTATAAAAAGTGTTTGGCAATATTCCTTCCATTTCTATTGTATGAAACAGTTTGAGGAGTATTGGTAGTAGTTCTTCTTTGAATGTCTGAAAGAATTCTGCACTGAAACTATCTGGACCTGGACTTTTTTACTTGGGAGGCTTTTAATAACAGCTTCAATTTCCTTTATGATTATAGGAATGTTTAGGTATTTAATCTGATCTTGATTTAATTTTGGTAAATGGTACCTGTCCAAAAAGCTGTCCATTTCTTCTAGGTTCTCCATTTTTGTGGACTATAGATTTTCAAAGTATGACTTGATAATTCTCCTGATTTCTTGGGGGTTTGTTGTTATATCCCCCTTTTCATTTCTGATTTTGTTGATTTGGATACTCTCTGCATTTTGGTTAGTTTGGATAAGAATTTATTTATCTTGTTGACTTTCTCAAAGAACCAACTCTTAGATTCATTGATTCTTTCTATTCTTCTTTTTGTTTCAGTTGTATTGATTTCAACTCTAAGTTTGATTATTTCCTGCCATCTACTCCTTCTAAGTGAGTTTGCTTCTAATTGTTCTAAGGTTTTCAGCTGTGCTGTTAGTTTTCTAGTGTGGGATTTCTCTAGGCTTCTCATATGGGCATCTAGTGTTATGAATTTCCCACTTAAGACTGCTTTCATTATGTCCCATAAGTTTGGATATGTTGTGATTCATTTTTGATAATTTCTAGGAAGACTTTGATTTCTTTCTTAATTTCCTCCTTGACCAAGAGGTGGTTCACTTGAGTGATGTATAGTCTCCATGTGTTGGTAGGCTTTCTGTGATTTTTGATGTTGTTGAACTCTAACTTTAGGCCCTGGTAGTCCGATATGATACAAGGGATTATTTCCATTTTTCTGTATCTATTGATATATGCTTTATGACCAATTATGATACATATATCTTTGCAAATAATTAAAACTCCATTTTAGAAATTTATTCTCTAAAGATCACCCCTAGATTGGTTATATAGGAGGGATGAGTTAGAGAAGGCTTTTAACCTTTTTTGTAACATATATTTGCTCTTTTGTGATGTGTCACATAGAGTACAGTAAGGGAAAGTATCAGCATGTCAATCTGAAGAATAGATTCAAAGAAATGAATTATATATGTGTATATATATGTTTTCTTTTGATATATATTTTTGTTTATAAAAGACTATTTTTTATTTTATGTGTATGATTGTTTTATCTGCAAGTATATATGTGCACCATGTGAGTATGTGGTGCCTGTGAAGGTCAGAGAGATGTCAGTTTCCTTGGAACTAGAGTTATAGACAGTTGTGAGTTACAAAGTCAGGGCTGGTAATTGACCCTGAGTCCTTTGCAAGAATTTTTAACTTCCAATCATATCTCTAGACCCATAAATTATATTTTTCTAAAATTATTAAAGTATAAAAAGGTAGCATACTTTTATCATGGTTCTTTTAAGTTTATTGTCTTATAAAAAAAGGAAAAAGAAATTAGTGCTTCTTCATTTTTTGCCTGATTTCCTCTTTACATCTCAGTTTACTGAGCTCTTTAGGAAATGCTTTATAATGGATATTTTTATGTGTCATTGACAAAAACAAACAAAAACAAAAGCAAGGTCCATTTAGATTATACGTATTTCTTTTGGAGATTCCTGGGGAGAATAAATTTATTATAGGTTGTGCTCAGAAGTTATTATGCAGTTATTCTTTAATAATAAGTAAACTTGATGTCTTCAGTAGGTGTGACCTATAAGTTTTGTTCTTGACTATGGCATTTCTAAGATAAAGTTGTTAGTTTTAAGTGTGTAAACACATCCTTACTATAGCTTTTATATAACTGTACCCTTGCTTCTTTTGCTCATGACTTCTCACTCCTGTTTATAGGTTAATGTTTGTAAAGTGCTTTTGAGATACAAAGCAAATTATCTGTGTAGGGATGAGGATGGCTCCCACACCGTTCCCTAAGGGTGCACACACATTGTATTGATTACTCTTCTATTGCTGTGGTAAAGCACTGTGATCTAAAGCCACTTAGAAGACAAACAGATTTATTATGGTTTACAAATCCAGAGGAACAAAGTCTATCAAGGAAGATAAGATATGGCAAAAGGTAGTGAAGGTGTGGTGGCAGGACCAGGAAGCTGGCTGATTAGTTTTCATTTATACATAGGAAGCAGAGGTAGAGAGAAAACAGGAAGTGGGGTGAAGCACATAGCCCATTCTCAAGGAAGTACTTTCTCTGGCAAGACCACATTTCTTAAAGTTTCCATGACCTCCTCAAAAGGGAGCATTATCTAGAATCCAAGTGTTCAAATTCCTGAGGATATTTCTCATTCACACCAAAACTCCCTTACACACAATTTTAAAGGAAAAATGAAATGTTAAGTATTCCTGACTAAAGCTACTGAGTGTCCTGATACAATATTAGCAGATAGTTGAGTTTATATGTATAACCTGATTCTCATTGTGGAATTTTTAAGATAATAAAAAATGTCTTGTAATGTAGGAATTGTATCATATGCTTACCTGTTTTATGCTCGCTTTTCTTTCAGTGACTACAACCACACTCTAGAATCTTAATCTTGCTATTGGTCCACCTGCCTAAGCTACAGTTCCTCTAGGGATTCCTCCTGGAATCTTCAGATAATTCTGTGGGAAACATGATGCTGAAAAGACTGTACTACCACCTAGATTATCCTAGGGAGATATGAGATTTTCCATTTGTTCATTGATAATCAGCATATAATCACTTATTTAACAATAAATTGTAGAAGAACATCATTGATATTAAATGGGTTAAATATGAAACATCCACACAGGCATTTCACTGCTAGAAATCAATGTCTGAGCAATTGATCTCTAGCTGGTGGTTACAATTTTTGGAAGTTATGGAAACTTTAGGGGCATAAGGCCTACCTGCCAGAAATAGAAATTCAGGTGACAGCCTTTGAAGGTTGAATTCAATTTTTCTACTTCAAGTTCACTATTTCTGCTTTCTGGTTAGTTGTGGAATGAAAAATCAACAGCCACATTTCCCCACTAGAGAAAAACCATGCAATTTCTTGAACTGAAACAAAATAAACCTTTTCTTCAAAAAACTGTTTCTGACTACCATTTGGTCACAACAATACAAAAGTCACTAACACACAATTAGATAAAAAAGGCTTAATGTAAAAACATCAATTTTTATTATCAAGAAAAATTAGAAAAAATCACTTGTCCTCAAATATGGACTAGATACATAGATTAAAATAACCACTTAACAGGAAATTATACCACCATTAAAATAAGGTGAAATACTTTTGTTATTTTATTGCATAATAGTTACTTTTCTTATTGCTCTGTCAAAATACCTGTTGAGAAACAAAGGAAAGAAAGTATTTCTTCTGGCTTACAGTTTGAACAGATACATTTCATCATGGCAGGAAAAGGCAGGGTGGGAGGCTAGCTGGACATACACACATACACACACACACACACACACACACACACACACACACACACACACACACACACACCCTTTAGAGCTGAACATTCTTCAGTTTCTTATTCTGTATATTTTAGCCCATGTGGATCTCTGTGTTAATCAGCATCTACCGTAAATAGAAGGTTCTCAGGTGAGGGTTGAGATTACAATGGTCTGCAGGTGTTAACAGTAAGTAATTAGTGTTAGTTTAACAGTATGCCCATTTAGCAGCATAACAGTCGTAGGATCTAGACACAGATTCTTGGCTCTGCAACAGTATCAGATATGGGTTTCATTTTGTGAAGCAAGACTTAGATCCATCTAGAAAGTGGTTGGTTACTCCCATTATGCTCATGTTACTATTGTATCAGTGGGTATGTTTTGTCAAGTGAGATATTATTATAAATGACAATATTTATAGCTGAGTAGAATTAATAAATACCTTTTCTTTTCAAGTTACTGTGATAACACCTTCCAGTATGTAAACTATCCAGTAGGAAAGAAGCTCTCAGGTACCAGCTTGATTTCAGCATGTTTTATGACTTAGGTATGTGTGTCTTTAGCAACAGTGTCTAAGTAAGAATATACACATTTTTATGTGAGTAAATGTTGAATTTTATTCAGTGCTTTTTTTGTACCATTTTAAACATTAAATTTTCACTTTTGATCTGTTAATATGCATTATATCAATACCATAGAGTCATTTAAATAATCATCTGTTCTTTTCCTTGGATTAAACTCAAGGTGAGTAAGGAAGCAATCAGTGAAACAACAATCCTATCAGAGACAACACTTTTAAAGATTTCAGCATGGAGCTTATACTTGGTATTTGGTTAAACTGTTGTTATGTCTTATCCACATAAGTAAAAAAGGGAGGGGGCAAATATAAAATATACATGCTATATACTTCTGGGTTTGATTCACAAATATTTAAGTGATTTTCTTAGTCTTTTTTGCATTTATATTGAAAGGTGATTTGAATCACTTAAGAGTTATTCACCCTACTTTTTTTGTTTGTTGTTTTTCTTCTCGTATCCATTTTATTCATGTAGTTCCATTTGTAAAATTATCTTGGCTGTGTTTTGCTCAGAGATGAAACCCAACTTTATATGAGTTTGTAGGTAAGATTCGAATTCTTGAGGGGTCATGATGTTCTCCTTTTACATTTTTGTATGTTTATTTTTGCTACTTTCATATTTTGGTGGATTAAAATTAATTTGATGTTTATTAACATAAAGCTTCCCCTGACAGTTTTAATGACTTTTATTTACTTTTTCATTTGTATTCATTTTCACTGGTAGTAGTGTTTATTATGTCTTTATCATTTTATATTGAGTGGTGTCCAAAATATTTATTTGTTTTTCTTAGTCTTTTCAAAGAACTTAAAAATACTCCTTTTTACATTTTTTTTTTTGTTTTCTATCTTATTTATTTCTGGGAGTTTTCTTTTGTATTTTTAAGCATTGTTGTTATTTTTATTCTTAGCTCATTTTCTTCCTTTAATTTATGCATTTAGCCAACATATATTATTATAAGATGTGCTTTGTCTGTGTTCTATCACTTAGATACAGTATTTTATTATTGCTTAATTCGAAAGTATATTTCAATTTGCATTGTAAATATTTTATTCTTTTTCATTTGCATTGGATTTCTGGTTACTTTTTTTTACTAGTCTAGTCTGGTGTTACCATATCATCATTTCTTGAGCAGATAATTTATAACTATTTAAATACTCTTAAGGTTATTGTGTTGTGAGCTGGAGAGATGGTTCAGCAGTTAAGAGCACCAGCTGCTTTTCCAGAGGACTGGTTCTTACTTCCCCGTATCCATAGAGTGGCTCACAACAATCTGTACTTCTAGTTCCAAAGAAAGCTATGTGCTCTTCATGCCTCTGTGGACACCAAGCAAACACATGATATCCAGACGTATATGCAGGCAAGATACTTATACAATTAAATCTTTAAAAAAATGTTCCTGTATTGTATAAAACTCTTACTAGTGCTATTTTATGTTTTTTTTTCTTAAACTTTACCCTGATTTTATGTTTTATGCTTTTTTTGTGGCAAATACAGCTGCATTGTTCACTTGACTGTGGAAGTTTAATGCATCCTGAATTATAAAAATATTTCTTCTGTGGAGTATCAGTTCTTCTTCTGTTAAAGCTCCAAGCTGTTCTCATAAACTATTTATGTTAATATCTCAACCTGGGAATCTTTATCTAGATAGCTGAATGTGTCCCAATATTTACATAAGTTGTAGATAGTTTTGTTTATGTTTATGATAGTTGAATTCATTTCCCCCTAGAGCCCTGGACAGAAATAATTTTTCATATCTTCCTGGAAGAAGGTTGGTAAAAGAGTTTCTTGGCTCCTCTTTGAGTGGTTTCACATATTCCAGGACTGTGTGGGTAGGATGTATTTTTCTAGCTTCCCTGCTTACTCAAGAGGATGTATTTTCCTCAGGACTTGGAGAATGTTTTAGGATCTTAAAGTTCATCGGCTTTTAGGAACCAAAGACAAAAGTATAGCATTTGCCTTTTAGTTTAGTCTTTGGTGCTTTAGTGGTCAGAGACATTATATCTACACAAAAACCAAGAAGCTTTTCATATCTAGACTCCTCTTTATATTCACCTACACTGATCAAGGTGCTCTACACAAGGACCAGCCTTTTGTCCAAAAGGATTGTTACTACCATGGCTATATGAATGCAGTCTCAGAATCCATGATTGTTCTTACCACTTGTTTGAAGGGCTTTCAAGGAACATTACAGATAAATGGGACAGAATATGAAATCAAGCCCAAGAACCTTTCTTCCACATTTGAACATTTATTTCACAAGATAGACAGTGAGGATACATAATTACTTCCCATGAGATGTGCATTAACAGAAGAGGAGATAGCAAGGCAAAGAGAATGTTAGCCACACTCTAATGCAAATCCACGATGAGGGCTGATGAACCCACAAGTGTTTTCTTGCCCTGGCATTGGTTATTGATCATAAGCAAATTTTTTATATGAATAGTAATATGTCACATGTGTTAGTGGAAATATTCCTAATTGTTGATGTAATAAATGAGACTTATCTTTAAAAAAAGGAATATAAATGACTCAGACAAGACCAAACCCAGTGATATTCTTCACCCCTCTGACTCATCCTTTCTTCCTCTCTTCAGTAGGATTACCCAAGCTCAGCTTAGTGATCGGCTGTGGTTCTCTGTATCTGTTTCCAGCAGTTATGGGATGAAAGCTCTCTGATGATAATTATAATAGTTAATAATCAAATCACAGGACATGGCCAGTTCAGAAAACTCCAGAAACAACTAAGCTCATAGGAACTCAAAGAGATTGAACCAATGACCAGAGAGCCTGCATGGGACTGACCTAAGCCTTCTACACATATGAGACAATTTTGTAGTTTGGTTTGTGTGTGGGACTCCTAACAATGGGAGCAGGGACTGTCCCTAATACTTTGCCTGACTTTTGGGAACCTATTTCTCATACTGGATTGATTGCCTTGCCTGGCCTAAATACAAGGGAGGTGCTTACTCCTACCGAAGTGTGATATGCCATGTTTTGTTGATACTAATTGAAGGTCTACCACTTTCTGAACAGAAACAGAAAAGAAGTAGAATAGGCCTGAGGTGGGAGGTGAGGCAAGGAAATGGAAAGAGAGAAATGAGGAAAAATTGGAGTCAGGCTGTAAAATAAATTAATGACTTAAAAAAGGACCAAAGCATAGATAAAAAATAACTTCAATTACAAGTTGAAGTAATCTTCTACTTACTCCTTTTCTACCTCTCTAACTTGTTACTTTCCAGGACTTGCAAAATAGGAATGAGCATGGCCCAGTGGTATGATAGAACCTGAGTATTCATTGAGGTAGCTTGTGGAGGTTTCCAAGTCTTGTGCTATACAGAGCACCACATATCCTGGCGGTACAGGTTCCAGCAGCATTTATGTAAATGATGGGCCGGTATCATGGCATCTTGTAATCTCAGCATTCCAGAGGAAAATACATGAGATCACAGGTATAAGCTGGTTCAGAATATTAGTTAGATTCAGTAATGTCTAGATTCAGCCAATGTTCCTGCCTCATTATTTAAAGTGGAGAGTGATTGAAGAAGACACTTGACTTCGGGTTTCTATGTGTACATGTGTACACACACACACACACACACACACACACACACACACACAGGTGTTCCTCACCATGTGAGAGTACACACACACTAACAAATACATATGTGTATTTATGCACCATCATATATAAGAAAGATAGAGAGCAATACAGGATGACACCTAATTTCAACCTTTGCTCTTCACACATTCATGCTTTGTATATGCTGGCACTCACACATACCACATATGTGTACACACATGTATATGCACACAGAGTTGTGAACAGATGTAATTGAAGCAAAGACCATGAAGTAGGAAATGTATTGATTCAAATAGGGAAGAACAAAGAGATAGGACTGTAGTAAGGGTTTCTGGCCTGGACTAGCCCTAAGATCAAGACTAGCAGTCCCAAATAATCATGCAAAGGCTTACATTAATGACATACTATTTGGCCTATGGCTCAGGCATATTGCTTGCTAACTCTTACAACTTAACCTATTTCTATTTATCTATGTCTTGCCACATGGCTTGTGGCTTACATGTACTCCATTACATCTTACTTTTTGGATGGCTGGATCTGGTTTCCCAGTGACTCCATCCTCCTTACTCTTTATCTATGCTTGGACTTCCTGCCTGACTATAAGCTGGCTTGCCATAGGCCAAAACAATTTCTCTATTACCCAATGATAATCCATAGCATACAGAAAGCCATTCCACATCATAGGGCCTTTCTGCAAGCAGCATCTGTGCTTTTCCTGAACACATATGAAGGTCACCTGTGGACAAAGTGAAAGGGAAAAGGAACTGAGTAGAAGGGCTAAGCTTTTTCTTTAAAAGGTGCTCAGGCCTCTAGTTAACAATATACTGGTACTGAAATGTATGTACAAAATGCTGATGAGGCTGGATCCAGGCAGGGAAAGACCCTGAATAGAAAATAGTTGCCTTAATTTGTCTTAGAGGAGTTATCCTTTCAAATGAGAAGAAAATGAAAATTTGCAGCAGCAGAGTAGACACCTATATTTGCATCCCATTTTGTTTCTGTTAAAGTCTACCTACATATGTGCTTTCCCTTTAATGTTTTTGTGGTCTGACCTGATTGTAACTTAATTGACTCTAATGTGTTAAATTGAGAGAATTAAGAAGGCTTCAAATTTCACTGAACAAAACTTACTTGATAATATTATGTTACTTATTAGTATGTAAATATAATATTATCAACTTTATCCTCAAATGAGATTGAACTACATAAGGCTGTGCAGGTGTTATTATGACATTTCACATCATATGATATTTGTGCTACTTGTAATTCTCTGAAAGAAATACCAGTAAGATTTGCAAATTAATGCACTTATTGTTTTACGCAAAATAATAATTTTGTTCCTCATCTTCTAAAAATAATCACTACAAAGTTATAAAAAGGAGCACGGTGAAGGAGCTTTCACTGAGTCAATGAAGCTTATTAGAATACATTCTAGATTGCCATGATGCAAGCAGAAAAATACTGGGGAATAGAGACCCCAAATCTTCTCAGGTTGTGATGATGTACATGCTAGACATCCAAATCCACAAGGGAATATTTGTTTTTCAGGTCTTAATTTTAATTAAAAGCAGCACGCATAGAGTTTCTTATTGCTACAGTAGTCATCTTTATTTAACCATTTAAAAATTATTTGTCAATCATCTACTTATCTATGTAATTTTGCTTTTTGTGTGTGTGTGTGTGTGTGTGTTATTGCTACTGAACTTCAGGGACCGATTACCTGGTGAGTTTGACCAAGATCTTGTTGATCTCTATTTTGGAATGTATGGGTCTAGATATCTCTTTCATATAAGATGGATCATTGATAGTTTGAGGAAGTTTACCATTTTGATAATAGGTACAATTTTACAAATGTAAATAAAGGGCGATTCACTTCTTGTTACTACACTACTGTCCTTTTTGGTGCCAGACTCGGCCTTCTGCATAAGAGAGACAGTTGTGTAGCTTGGACTGTTTGAGGGATGCTAAACAGTGAGATTAGTATTTAACCCTGGTGCATGAATTAGCCTTATGGAGTCCATCACCTATGATGGGCACCTTGCTCAACCTTTATTCATTGGGGCAGGACTTGGTCCTGCCTCAGTGAGTGAATCATACTTTGATAATACCCCAAGGGAAATCTTGCCCTTTTGGAGGAAGGGATGGGGTTGGGGGTAGTCTTGGGGGTAGGGAAGAGAAAAAGAAAAAAAAGAATGGCCTTTAGGCACTTATATTTTAATGTTTAGTCACCAAGGATTTGTACTGTGTGAAAGCACTAAAAGGATTAGGAGGGCCATCCTTGTTGGAAGAAGTATATAACTGGAAGTGGACAATGAAGTTTCAATAGCCCATGCCAGGCCCACATTCATTCATTCATTTTTTTCATTCATTCATTCATTCATTCTCTCTGTCTCTCTCTCTCTCCTGCTATAGATCAGGATGTAGCTACTTTTCCAACACTGTGTCTGCCTTTGTGCCACCATGCTTTCCATCATGATGATAATGAACTAACTCTGAAGCTATAATCAAGCCCACAATTAAAGGCTTTCTTCCATAAGAAAAAAGAAAAATAAATGTATGAGTCATCTTATGAGTACTATCCAATGCTTTTCTTGTACTTTTTTGCTTTCAAAATTAAATATTTGAGATAAATAAAAATTTTGAAAAAATATAATTTTTTTCTATTTCTGGAAATCTTGTAGATTCAAATCCATTTACTATGACATAAGAAAGAAATATGGGATTCTTTCAAACATTCACCTAGCAACTGAAATTTAAGAATTGAAATTAATTCTGATTAAAAAGCCTCAAAAGGATATTGTATAGTAGTACAGAGTCTACAATGTCCTTGACTTCTTGGAAGTTATTTTATTAAATGGACCTTTATATTTTAGCCTTATGTATAATATAAGGAAGGTAAAACAGCAGGCAGGATATTAGGAGGAGACACGAGAGCTAACAAATTTAGGAGGCATGATATCTAATAATTTTATGCAGAAAAGTAAACATTGACTTCAACCCAGAGAGGAGCCATCCAATCTAAAGTGCTTTTTTCACTCCACTTACACTTATTATTAAAGTGTAGAAGACCTAATACATCTTTTAACAATGCAACATGTTCTAAGGAGTTCTTAGAAGATCTGGGTGTCTGTGGAGGAAAAGAGAAAGGTGAGTTTCTTCAGAATGAACAATGTAGTAATTGGGCAAGGACATTCAGCCTATCGAAGCTGGGTGACTTTGAGGTATTTATAGACTAGGTTTATCTTTCCAAATACCTGAGTTTATTGTTCTCTGGCTTCACATGCCATCAGAATGGAATGAGCCTTTTTTTCAGATCTGGGGCCAGAGCATCAGCAAGGTACCTATGCGTGCAAGTGCTAGAGGAGCAACAGCTTGCCCAGGTGCAGTGGGATCCGTGCCTGCTTTTGTGAATCTCAGGGCTCCCATCTGCAACAGTGAGAAGGCCCTTACAGAGATGGCTTCTGGGTTACTGCCAATCATTCTTCTGCAAGACTGGCTGTATGCAAATAATCTCTACCAAATGGGCCTTTGATGGCCCATGTGACAGAGATTTGGCTTGCCTTTCCTTCCTACCCAGCCACAGCTTATATACACTTGGAAATTCAGAATTTCTCACAGTACTGGAGCTGATCCATCACCAGAACATTATCCTCTGTCAGGTACCATGGAATAACCAGACATGTGACCTGAACCTTAAGGATGAGAAAGAGGCAGTTTGACAGAGTCAGGGCTAGAAAGGAATGGAGATATACTCCAGGAAACACCAAAGGGTCAAGCCATATTAAAATATCAATTACAAGAAACTCAGAATTGACACCCTGAAGGTGAAAAGAGGAAGTAATGACAAAGGAAAGAGTGGTTCAAGGACATTCAGGATGTTGTACGGGAAGTAGCCATTGGAGACTTTATGTTAAAAGTAATGCAGACATGGAAGCATTTTAGGACTGACATTAAATACTGGTGGTGATTGGAGAAAATAGGAAATGATTGCACTCTGAAAGTGAGAAATTGGAATAAGATGGTTGTGAGGGACGGAAGGAAGAACTAATTAAAACAGGTATGTGGATAGAAAGGTAACAGAACTTGATGAGCAAGTGAAAAACAAAGTGGCCTGAAGGAACAGGAGGGTCCTGGCACAAGGCAAGGTTTCTGGCAGAGTGGCTGGGTTCATTTTTGAAAAAGGGAGATCAGGAATATTTCTGATTTCACATATGATGATATGGTGAGTTTTGGAGCTGTCAATCATGTAAGAAAGGAAATACTCAGGAGTTGTCATCTAGAGTTTTATATTTAGATAGGTATAGATGAGGTCAGTTTAGGATAATGCAGGATGGGAATCTAGGGGAATTGGATGGACAGAACCAGGATGCCATGTTGCAGAGACATTTTAATAAATTTCTGTAAACATTGTCCCATATGATTTTTTTTTTGTTTAAACTGTACTATAGCCTGCCTGAAAGAAATATTGAGATCAGTTCCTTGAGCTTAAGTTGAAGTTTGTTTCTGGCTGGGTGAATGAAAAAGTCAGTTTCTTTCACCTTCAACATCTGATTCTGACAGGGAAGAGAGTAGATTATTTGTCTCAAAGTTAAAATTATATAATTGTAGGGCTTTTCATAAAGCTGGTGAAGACAGTGAAACAGGGAACGATATATGTTTTTCTTCCCTACTATTATTTCCTAGTGTATAGGTTTCACAGAGTTTTTATAGTTCATAATGATAGATGGCAGGATGGATATTAGGAATAATCTCAAGAATCGACAGATATAAGGCAGATACACAAAGATCCTTTAGGTAAATTCTTTTATGTACCTGTTTTCAAATTACATTGCTTTTCTTGGACTCTTTCTCTCATTTCTCCTATTTAAAATATATAGTTTTCAAGGCCAGGCTCATCTACAAAGTGAGTTACAGGCCAGCCAAAGTTGTACAATAAGACGTCTCAAAAAAAGAAAAAAAAAGATCTCTGTGAGTTCAAGGCCACCCTGATATAGATAGTTAGTTCCAAGACATCCAGAATTACTTTTTAGTCCTTGTCTTAGAAAAGGAAAGAACAAAGAAGAGAAATAGGAGGAAGGAGGAAGAAAGACATATATTTTATACTTAAGACCAGTTTTTATATTCACAGAAAAGATGCTAACAATAAGGGCATAGTCTTCACATCTTCCTCCTCCAAAATTCAGCTTGTTTACTACTGATATCCCCACCAAAGTAATGCATTTGATACAACTGGTGAATCTGTATTTTAGATTTTATTGTCATATATTAAGATTTATTTTAGTTATGTTTCTATTGCTTTGATAAAAACCATGACCGCAACATGAAGAAAGGGTAGATTATAGTGCATCATTGAGGCAGGACAGAAACTCAAGGAAGGAACTAAAGCAGAAACAGGAAAGGAATTCAGCTTGCTGAATTCTGAGACTGCTTTCTTATACAACTTGGAACTACCTGCCTAGGAGTGGTAGCACTCACAGTGAACTGGAGATAGAAATGATAGCAACAATGATGCCTCTGACAAAGGTCATACCAAGCGTTTAGCAATAATTTCTGGTGGGACTGGAGAATGTTAAGCATTCATTCCTTTATTCTTGACAATAATTATTACTTCCCATATGACAATGTAGATGGAGATATGGACCTGTGAGGAAGCTGGCACATGTTCTTACAGATAAAGCATAATAGAACCAGAGTCTGAATTCAAAATGGTGGGGAACCAGAAGTCATGTTTCTTTATCACAAGCTCATCTTTCACCATTTCTTTTAGCTGACATAATATAGGCAGATAGTCCACCCTTGGTGATCTGTGGTCAGATAATTAGCTCACACATCTGTGAACAGCTTATGTGACTTTAGAGTTGTGGGACATTGTGTGAGTCTTTGTGAAGAGCCAGGGACCTAAAAGGATTGTTTTGCAATCATTAATACTCTTAGAATGTAAAATCGTCACATAGTTTCCCTGTTAGTTTGGAAAAAAGCTGAAGCAAAAGCCATTTTGAACTGAATACAAGCATTTATTCTCCTGTCTTCTAGCTGGGAAGAGACTTGATAGTATACTTGAGCCTTTTCTGGGAAATGTACAGGATGTCAGACCCCTCTTGCTCTCATTTGTAAAACAGAAACAGCAGTGGTCTCTCTCATGTGATTGTTGTTGAGGTCAAAGAAGTCACTGACATGCCAGATGTGTCCAGTCTTATGACACAGCACGACATTGTTATCTATAAATGTTTTAGGCCCCATTCTGTGATACATGCAGGCCCACGTCTAACAGATTAAATAACTCTTATTGGAAACTGCTTCATAAAGTACTTGGCAAATGTAGCAGCTACTCAAAACTTCTTAGCATCTTTTGCTACTCAAAAACTTCTTAGTTTCTTTTGGTACCAAACTTACATTTATAAAACTTCAATTTTGCTGAGTTTCTAGTGTGTAGCCACATCTTATTTAACTAGTCACAGGAAGAATCATTAGTATAAAAATTTATACTACAGTTTACTTTCCCCTGTGTTGATGAACAAGAAAAGAAACAAAGCACATTTATCTCAAAGACAGAAAAACTGAAGTAGAATAAGATCAACAAACATGTTCAGTCTTGTGCATGTGTTCAGTGCACATTATTGATCAAATGAGATCAAGAGATTTTCAGCATCTTGCTTTGATTGGTGTGTGCTGGTGGTGTGTGTATTTATTCCTGTGGTAGTAATACCAAAGCTCATGAGCTCAATGAAGTCTGGAAATTTGGACCTCTGGAGCAGTTCATGATCTAGTACATGATGCAAATGGCCAGTGTTCTAAATGGCCAGTGTTCCAAATTTTTTATTGTGGATTTTGCATATAGTATGCCACAATATCAAGCTTAATTTTCCTTACGGTAAATACTAGTTAATGGTAAGAAATAAATGTGTATCTGAACTTAATTGCTATACAGACTTATGAGGTATGGCATATTATCATACATGTGCATAGTATATATGGATCAATTCAGAGTCAGTAATATTTCCACTTCTTTAGATGTTTGAAGTCTTTAAGGTTCTCTCTCCATTATCCAGTAATGTACAGATAGACTACTATAATTGTAGTCATCCATTGTGCTACAACTTACTACTTCAATCTGATTATAAGACCTGTTATCCAATTTCATTCTCTTCCCTCACTGCTTTCTCTTCCCAACCTATAGTACTATTATATACCCCCACAGTGTTTAAGATGATGGAAATGTTAACTATATCAGTTGATCACTACATATTCTATATATGTGTTGGATTATTATAATCCATCTCAAAAGTTTGAACAAGTGAAATGAAAAAAGTAAAAAGAAATGCTTTCCCATGTATTAAACAAAAAGTTATTTGCATAACTCAATCCATTGCAGTCTCTTGATGGACATTTGCATGGACTGGGCTTCTTTGACAGATGATAGAAATAGTATTGTACTGGAGATTTGGCTAGGAAAGAATAAGTCTTCAGTGGGATCATGTGCTACTGATCAAATAATAAAGGAAAAAGAGCCTTGAAGTTATCAGAGTGTCAAGAGGACACCTGCTCTAGATCCTATATTAGCAGATAGACAAGGCTGAGAGCTTAAGGAACTTGTATAACAACACAGGCTGACCTTCAGAGAAAAATTAAGTGTAGCCATGTCTGGCTTGAGGGTATAATATTCTGAACCCATCATGCTGGTGTCTGTGATATTTCTATAAGACCCATTAGAAAATGTCCAAATGACCTTGGCAGTGTTGTCTGTGGAACATCTAACAGCTGTATGGGATTTAATGCTTTTCACTCCTTGTCCTGGAATTAGCACTTAAAATTTACTCTTTTTATTTCGTTGAGTGTTGTTTTTAAGAAGTCTTGTTTAGGTACAAGTGATCACAACAATAAAAGAATTAATGAGTAAAAAACACAAATAAGCAAGCAAGCAAACAAAATAATACACTCTACCATCCCATGTATCCTAGGATATTTACTGTATCTTTCTGAAAGAACTTTTCTACAGTTTCTGAGTGACCAACAGATATTTTTCTGCTTTGCATGATGGAACCAAACTCTTAGAGCATAACAGACCTACTCAGACTCATATAGCCCAGCTATCACCATGATACCTAGTCTTGTGGGAAACAGACCCAGGATTCATTCATTCATCCATCCATTCATTCATTCATTCAGTCAGTCAGTCACTATGCACTGGCATATTGGTGAAGAAGGTCATTAGCTGTGCAGACACTGGAGCAGAAGCCACCAACAGATGTGTGAATTCAGTTACTCAAAGATCCACTTCAATTTTGGAGGATTAGAGAGAAATCTCTGGAGTATAAATGGTGATTAACAGTTTGATTGGCAGTCTGAGAAAAATACTTGGGATGCATCATTGGTGTGTTATTTCAGACTAAAAGTACATGAGGTATATATAGCTCATGAGCCGAGCATTTGAATTTATTTCTCCTTTTTATTATTGTTGATTTTGGGAAACTAAGGCTTGAAGAAAACAAGTTAATTGTTATAAAATTTTTAACAGCCAGACCTGGTGATTCAGATCTCTTACCCTGGATAGTCAGAAGGCTGAAGCAGGACAATGAAAAGCTCAAGACCTGCCTGTGGCATTTGAATTAACTAAGAATTTGAGTGTGTGGCATTCAAAATTAAACTTAAGTGTTTAAAATCTATTCCCCAATTAATATTAGAAGATTAGCTGCAGAATCTGAGAGGAAAAATTGCATATTGAATCTTTTGAGACAGAAAGAGTATTAGTAGGGATTCTGTATAATATTGGTGTGACTCAAAACTTTCTTGCTTTTGGCACCCATGCTGTGTGTAACACAATCATAGCTAAAAATGTCTTAGGGGATGTGAAGCCACTTATGCTTCTTGAAAATTGACAAAGACATTAAGCCATAGGAGATACTGGATAAGACTGAATGAAGAAAAAGCAGAATTACCTTTGGGAAGAATGTTTTAGATTAGTTGATAGTTTAACCCCAGAGGGTAAAGAAAAATCTCTGAGGTGGAAACACTGTTGAACAGTTTGATTGACAGTCTGTGAGGAATAATTGGGTTGCATCATGGGTATACTCTTTCAAACTGAAAGTACATGAAGTACTTATGGGTAGGGCATTTTTTTTTTACATAAATCGGTTTCTTTTTATTAAGCAAACCAAAAAATAAAAATAAAAATTCAACAGAATCAACTATTTATGTTCCCAAATATTATTCACTCAGTCAGATCATTTTAAACCCCTTCATAAAAAAGGACAAGAAATTTTTGTTCATCAGTCTGGTTAAAGTTGAGCAGATAGAAATCACATTTTTACCTCTTGTTATGGTCACAAAAATGTTACATACATATAACATATTTTTACTTTCTTAAAATAGCATACATTTCAAAAGGCTAATGAAAAATAAACTGAAAGCCATTCTACTTTTTAGTCTAAAAAGATAATTTTTCTTTTTTTATTAATTTTTTATTACGAATAAATTCATATTTTTTATCCATGTATATTCTTGTTCAAGCTCCCTTCCCCCTTTCACCCCTTCTAGTCACTCTTTCTTCTCCACATCTCTTTGTCTCCTACCCAGCATGGGCAGGAGGTCCCAATGTCCCAATATGGCTTAGTTCAGCATCCACTCCTGCCAGATCCACTTTCCTCAACCCAACATCATGACTGGGTCAGATGTTCCTCTAGAGGGAGTCGGTTCAAAGGTGCCAGTCCAAGGTGTTTCAGATCCCAAGCTGTTCAGTGGTTGTGGTATGCAGCTTCGACATGCTTTGCTTTTTGCTTTTTTGTTTAGAGTCCACTAATGAGTGAATACATCTCCTGCTTATCTTTCTGGGTTTGTGATACCTTGCTCAGGAGGATATTCTCCAAATCCATTCATTTGCCTGCAAATTTTAGAATATCATTTTTTCTTACTGCTGAGTAATACTCCATTGTGTAGATGTAATCCACTCTTCAGTTGAGGGGCATCTAAGTTGTTTCTAGGTTCTTGCTATTACAAATAATGCTGCTATGAACATAGTTGAGCTAATGCCTTTGGAGTACCAATGTGCATCTTTAGGGTACATGCCCAGTATTGGTATTGCTGGATCATTGGGGAGATTGATTCCCAGTTTTCTGAGAAACAGCCATACTGTATTCCAGAGTGGATGAATAAGCTTACACTCCCACAAACAATGGAGGAGTGTTCCCCTTGCTCTGCATCCTCTCCAGCATGGGCTGTCATCTGTGTCTTTTATCTTAGCCAATCTAACAGGTGCAAGGTGGTATCTCAGAGTTGTTTTTATTTGCATTTCTCTGATGGCTAAAGACATTGAGCACTTTTTCAAGTGCCTTTCAGCCATTTGTAATTCTTCTGCTGAGAATTCCATTTTTAATTGTGAACCCCATTTTTTGATTGGGTTACTCAGGGTTTTGGGCTCTAGTTTCTTGAGTTCTCTATATATTTTAGAGATCAGTCCTCTGTCTCTTGTAGGGTTGGTGAAAATCTTTTCCCCTTCTGGAGGCTGTTGTTTTGTTCTATTGACAGTGTCCTTGACTTTACGGAAGCTTCTCAGTTTCAGGAGATCCCACTCACTGATTGTTGTTCTTAGTGTCTGTGCCACTGGTGTTATATTTAGGAAGTGGTCACCTGTGTCAATTCATTGGAGGGTATTTCCCACTTTTTTTTCTATGAAGTTCAGTGTGGCTGGGTTTATGTTGAGGTGTTTGGTTCATTGGATTTGAGTTTTTGCAGGGTGACAGGCTTGGATCTATTTGCATTTTTCTATACACTACCGTCCAGTTATGCCAACACCATTTGTTAAAGATACTATCTTTTTTTCCATTGAATATTTTGGGCCTCTTTGTCTAAGATCAGGTATTCATATGTATTTGGGTTAATGTCTGGATTCTTAATTCTGTTCCATTGATCCACAAGTCTGTTTTTGTGCCAGTACCAGGCTGTTTTATTACTGTAGCTCTATAGTAAAACTTGAAGTTGGGGATGGTGATGCCTCCTGAGGTTTTTTTGTTGAGCAAAATTGTTTTGGCAATCCTGGCTTTCCTTAATAGTGAGGCATGGTCTTCTGAAGTTTGAACTGAACTGAAACTGCGGGTCGGAGAGCTGTCAGTTACCCACTCCCTTGTGTTTTAGACTAGGCCTAGTTTGTGGCTTGGCATGTCAATTGTAACAGTACAACTTGGGCAATGTGGTAACCAGATTGGCTTCAAAGTGTTTGATGCTTTATTTAGAGACTCACACTGTTCCAAGGGACTCTGTTCTAAGAGATAAAATGAGACGTATCAAGCATCTTGCAAAGAAAGACTTTTCAGAGAGGAGGAAAATGGAGTTCCAGTTTCCTGGGCTGTCCTTGTTGACATGGAGCTTAAAGTTATCAATCAAACACTATCAAAAGTTGCCCAGTCTGGCTGATGGAAATATGGTCAGCATGCATCTTTTGTTAGAGACGAGGATCTGGGAACAACTGGGCATATGATTACGCTGTGCATGGACTGAAGCATGAAGAGTGTATAATGAACTTAATCCAAAAGGAGGTGAAGAAATGTGACTCTTTGAGAGGATTCTTCATCGTAATGAGTATGGTGGGGGGAACAGGATCAGGGCATGAGGGCCTTCGTCACACAGAAGTTACAAGATCAGTACTAGCTCCTTGAAAATGAATCAGATTATGTGGCCTTATGGAACTGGTGAGGTTATTGTGCAGAACTACAACTCCATCTTGACTCTGTCTCACTTGTAGTGGTCTTCAGATGCTCTCCTCATTCATGAAAATGATGCTGTCCACAAGATCTGTGCCAAACAGATGAACATCAAGCAGATCTCCTTCAGAGATTTAAATCCAGCCCATCAGCTGGAAATCGTGTTCCAGCCTACATACTCTGAGGATGATTCACTCCACTACTGCAGAAATCCACTAGGAGACTTAATGGAGCATTTAGTTCCCCACCCTGAATTTAAATTGCTGGGTATCCATAACATTCTGCAGATGTCTGAGAATTATCTGTCACACAGCACGTTTACCTGGGCTGGGCTCCTTAAGCATTTAAGACAGATGCTTATTTCCAGTGCAAAAAATGGAAGAAGGTGGCAGGTGTGGCCACCTCTCTCAGGCCTTCCACCTCTTGGCAAAGTGTCTGTCCATAAAGATCTTCACTTTAACACATCCATTGCAAACTTGGTCATTCTCCATGGGAAAGATGTGCAAAGTGCAGATGTGGAGGGATTCAAAGACCCAGCTCTTTACACTTCCTGGTTGGAGCCTGTTCATGCTTTCAGCATGTGGAAAACCCAGCAAGCCATTGACAAGTATAAGTCTGCAGCACTGGTTAGCAATAGCCAGCTCTTAGTAAAGCCACTTGACATGATCATGGGCAAGGCGTGGAATATGTTTGCATCCAAAGCCTACATTCATCAGTACACAAAATTTGGAATGGAGAAAGAAGACTTCTTGGACAGTTTTACATTGTTAGAACAAGATGTTGCCAGTTACAGTAGTCTTGGACCCTAGTCTAAGAAGAAAAGCACCTCACAGGAGTTTTGGACTGACGTATTTTCAAAATTGAGCTGTGCTCAGTGAGGGTCGCATGTGATCCCAGCACTCTGGAAGTAGAAGCAGGGGAATCAGGAGTTCAAAGTCATCCTTGGCTACAGGGAGAGTTTCAGGCCAACCTAAATGAGACCGTGTCTAAGAATAGAAAAATAAATACAAACACTAGTTCTAATATGTTAAAGTACTCTATTAAATCCAGTGTTGAAGTAATAAAATAGAATGATGAATTTGGTAAAGAAAAAAAAAAAGAACAGATCATACATATATTTCCAACATATAATGAATGGCATAGGATATACATCACCATTCCAAAACATAGGAAGAAGGGAGCAGATTGACGAAATACTGGACTAAAGCAAGGCTGAAAACTACATGGGAAAACTCTAAACTCTGCGTCTCCATGTCTGATGTCAAAATTTTCTTCAGTTCTCCAACTCTTTTTCTTTGTTAAATACAACATGCTTCTTCTTGAGCTGGTTCCATTCCCTGTTAGCAGCTCTCCTCAGCAGATATCCCATGGCTCTGGCATTGTCAACATCTAGGAGTCTCCAAGGCAATTCAGGCTTCACCTTCCCAGCTTCACACAATGGCCATTTTAGGCCTCCATTCAGGAACACCCTGGCACATGCCTGGCTTCAGCAGTTTCTTAGGTATGGAGGGTGATTCTTTTTTTTTTTTTTCAATTTAATATTGTTAATTTTATTAACATAGCTCTGTCTAATTTTGTGTGAATATTGAATAACATGGTTCTCAATCTTACCTATATATTGTTGTTTTATGCTCTCAGTTTCCAAATTATTTAACATTTTTATGAAAATCCAGAACCCAGAATTGACTTTCATATAATACACACACACATACACACACACACACACACACACACATATATATGTAATTTGGTGATTTTATATCATGCACCCCATCAAACTCAGTAATCAGTCCTCTTAGATTCATACCCACACTTATGAGCTCCTCATTTATAAAAACACCCATTCATGCTGCTCATTTACTTACAGGAGCATAATTAAACTCCCTGTGGCCAGACGGTTAAAGTAAACAAGTCTTTCTTCACTCACACCCCTGCCAGAGGCCATCAATGCAGAAGTGAGGCACTGTATCATTTAGCTATATTCTAGCCTTGAGTTCTTGTGTAAAATGACATTTTTTTTTAAAGTCCACCAATGAGTGAGTACTTCCCCTGTTTCTCTTTCTGGGTTTGTGATACCTCACTCAGGAGGATATGTTGCATATCCATCCATTTGCCTGCAAATTTTAGGATATATTTTTTTCCTTACTGCTGAGTAGTACTCCATTGTGTAGATGTACCATAGTTTGTTAATCCATTCTTCAATTGAGGGGCATCTAGGTTGTTTCCAGGTTCTTGCTATTATGAACAATGCTGCTGTGAACATAGTTTAGCTAATGCTTTTGAGAAGCAAATGCATCTTTAGGGTACATGCCTAAAAGTGGTACTGCTGAATCACTGGGAAGATTGATTCCCGGTTTTCTGAGATACCACCATACTGTATTCCTTTTATCTTTGACTCTAAAGCCAGTGCCACATGATCAAAGCTGGAAACTTCTGCTGCTTGCTGGGGCTGAAACATACCCTCTTTGTTCAATTACATGTTCACCAGATTTCTGTTTTTGATGGTTTCTTTTATTGCCTCAGCTTGGCTTCTCTGAAACTGAATCTGTAGACTTGGCTGGCCTGATCCACCAGTGTCTGTTTTCCTAGTGCTGAAATTAAAGACATGCACCACCATATTGGGCTCTAAGCTTTTCTTTAATTCCCTTTCACAAGTTGGAAATTTGGCTCAGTGGGATCTTGCTCTGAGGTCACAACTCTCTTTATCTCATTTTCATTTCTTAATCTGTTTATCTCCTTGAAATGAACACAGGATTTAGTTTCATTCCACTTTTTTTTCTCCTCAAGTTTTACATTTTGTATTTTACCTTACAAAGTTTGCTTCTTTTCATTTTAATCTTCATTAGAATTACCACTAATAAACACATGATGTAGTCTATACTAGTCTGTTTTATGATCCTTATGATTTAAACCAAATCGCTTCACTTTAGTCTCAGGCAAACTCTTTGGATAAGCGAAACTAGCAGCCACATTCTTCATCAGAATATCACAAGAATGATCTCTAGGTCATATATTAATATTATTCTCCTCTGAAACCTTTTTAGTCCTCCAAAGTTCATGAAATCACACTCAGCACCACTGTCTTTCATATTCCAACTAGGTTCAAAGCTTAGCACTCACAGATGGCATTTTATGGATCATCCCACATTAGCTGGTATCCCACATGAGTGTAGTTGGCGCAAACTCAAGTTTAGGCCTATCATTTGACGCTTAAGGTAGTCCTGGGAGATACTTGTCCTTCTCCTGTTACTCTCAGTGTTTCTGGTTGTGAAAATCAAATGTGTCAGCTCTGTTTCCACCTCTGTCTCATAATCCAGGACTAAATAATTATTGCTTGGTCAGTGATGATACTCTAAAATGTCCCAGCCACTAGACACAATTCTAGGCTGAACTGGAAGATATTCTGATACCATTGTCAGGAGGTATAGCATGCACTTTAGTCTGCTTTCAATAGATGGAACAGGTTTTTGCTTCTGTGAGAGCCAAATATGACTTAGTTTGCAAAAATATTCTAAGTTGAGACAGCACAGTGTGGCATAAGATCTCATGTGTTAAGAAGAACTCAGGATGGTAAATACCAGATTCTTCCAAGATTTAGTGCTGACTAGTGAAACCATACACTGTCATGTTTGCGACTCTCATTTTCATCTCTGTTTCTAGATCAGCTCTGAGGTTATTATAAAATGGTGGCCCTGGTCTCTTTTATTCAGCTTGTAATTGTACTTTGTTGCAATGGTCTGAGGTCACAGTCCACCTCAGCCCTTATGACTGTGGGTACTGATAACACAATGTCAGCATTTGTGGTTGAATCCAGGACCTAAGGGCCTTGGATAACTATGTCCAGATCCAGGCTGATTAATTGGGACCAAATTACAGTTACATAGTAGCAAGAAGTTTGATATGCTATTTCTCAGGGAGGAGATGCAGATAGTCACAATAAATTGATTTGAATAATTGCATTGATTGCTAGATTAAAAAAGCACTGAAACTTGGTCCTCATGTGAAGAGACTTTGTTTCTCACTTTCTATCTCTCTCTTTAGCTCTCTAGATTGGCTTCCTAGATATAAAACAGTAAAGACCTCTTGTAAAGGTTTCCACAGGGAAGTAGATCTATGTTATGCAAGCTAGGCTAATATAATAAAGAGACCCAAGTGTACCTTTTAAGAGTGAAGGAGAAATTGGAGTGAATTGGAACAGGCATGTGAAATACTTGGCTAAAGACTAACCCAAGGGGACCTACTGCAATCAACAGACCACAGACATCAAGTAAGGTAAAGAAACCCTGTCTACAGAAATTTCCATAGAGAAAATTAGGCTAGAAGGAGCTAGTATATAACAGAAAAGAAACCAAGGGCTCGGAATTGAATCTAGTAGCACTGGTTGAGTCTGGAGCATGGCATCATAGTTTAATAGAGAAATGTTAAATTGTTTTCTCACTTAAAATACAATAGTACAAGTGTCACATTGTATTTAAAAAATTCACGTCTCAATTGACTGGACAAATAAAACCTGAACTGACTGAGGAAATATTTACAAAATGACATTACTCTAGTATCTGTTTCACTCCAGAAATTTCATTAATGCTTTGTAAGTTTTTTTGTAATTAAAAAATTCTGTAGTTAGCTAATTAGAAGTGAAACAGTATCACTTGAAAGGGAGAGATTTAATCTTGCCAGAAATGGCTAGGTTATAAATATTAGTAATTTTGTTTTATAGATATGTAGGAAGTTTACAGGAAGAGAATACTCAGTGGTTTTTACTTGTCTGTCAGCAGAAATAAACTGATGAAGTGAAATATGATTCTTAAAGAGGCTGTAGTGAGAAGACGTGGGTTAAAAATGGTTAGGTATTTGTGGAGATGTCAGGCCCACATATCTCGCTGCCATTATTTTTGTTTTCCTTTCTGCTTCATTTCCCTGTGTCTAAATATGAAAACTAATATTTTGAAGTTGACAGTAAATTTTTTCCTTCTGCTACTATTCATTAATGTCATTGTTGAAGTGGGCTGGGACCGTGGTGGGTGGGATGCTTATGGGAGTGGTACATGGAAAAGAATAATCCTCAAATACCATAGCTGAAACATGAAATTTTATATGATTATGCCACCAATACTAATGCTTGGTCTTACATTTTCAATATTTTACTTGTGTCAGAGGGCTTGTTGGAGGAAGCTTGAATGCCTCCCTCAATCTTTGATCTTCCTAGCCTGACAGGTAATGCTCCTACACCAGAATTTCAACAGAACTCAGTTTAGCAGCTGCCTAGAAGAAAGTAATTCACATTGAATACTGTTCTTAGCCTGTAAGAAGATGCACTAATTTAGGCATGTACGTCAGCCTGTAAGTGTGATTAGCTTTTTGTTGACCAGATGAGGAATATCTTGAGTCAGACTACTTCATTTATAACAGATTTATATCTACCAGACACTTTAAAGCAAGACCATGCTTAGAAAAGTTGGGAATTTCAAGGTTGGCTGCTTATTTTGATCTTTGCTATGTCTGAGACATCTTCTTAATTAACAATGTGGAGAAAGCTATTCACCCAGGGACCTTTAGAGCAGCTTAATTGTTATAGAAAGATGGAAGCCCTTTGCAGAAAGGCTGTTATGAAGACAGAATGCCGAACACTTCTATTTGATTAGCAAGGGTTTGAGTTATTTTAAGATGTAGTTGTTAATATGTACAAGGGAAGAAAAGACTTTGCTCAATAATCATAATTAATGATCTGCACTTAAGAAGAAATCTTTAAAAATTGCTTGATATTCTCCTTGCATTATTTCATCTCAAACAATCAATTTAACAAATTTTATTTTATTTTATTTTTTTTGAGAAGTTAAGCTATTTTCTATGACTTGACTCTAGGAACTATCCATTGGTGTTTTTCATCTATAGACAATTTAATGATGAGAATGATTCCAGTTTAAGCCATTTATATTAAAGACAAAGTACACTTTTAAGATTTGTTATATTATTTTATGTGTGTTGGTGTAAATATGCATTGCAGCACATGTGTGTAGGTGTCTGCCCAAGTCATGAGAAGGTGTCTGACCACCTGGAGGTGAAGTTTCAAACAGTGGTGCTGGGAACTGAGTTTAGCTCTTCTGTAAGAGCTGAAGTTCCCTTAACTACAGAACTAACTTTTTTTTTAAGACATGCTGGGGTTGAAAAAGTAATGTTTATTGAATACTCATTTTGGATCAAATCATTCATGTATGCTACTACTTCCAATTTTCAGAAAAAATCAACCAAAGGAGAGGAATATTGTTACTACATTTTTACTGCTGGAGAGAGAGAGAGAGAGAGAGAGAGAGAGAGAGAGAGAGAGAGAGAGAGAGAGAGAGAGAGAGAGATAGAGAGAGGGGGGGGGCTTTGCATAAGTGCAGAGGCCACAGGAGTACATTGGGTATTCTGTTCTTTTACTTTTTCTTTTATTTCCTTGACAGGATTTTTTAACCTGAGGTTTGTTGCTTTTGATTAGGCTGGTTGGCTGGTTGGCTGGTTGGCTGGTTGGCTGGTTGACTGGTTGGCTGGTTGGCTGGTTGGCTGGCTGGCAAGCCCTAGTGATCCTCCAGGCTGTGTCCTGCCATGTCAGTGCTGGGTTACAGGTAAGGAGAGCCATGCCTAGTTTTATGTGGGTGCTGAGAATATGACGTTAAGTCCTATGCTTGTGCATCAAGAGCTTTTAAACAATGAACCACCTCCCTATTCTTATTACTGCCTTATAATGAAGAAAATATATTTCTGAGAAGACCGCAGCTTGCTTCAGGTTTCATGTCTTCTAAGTGGCAGATGTAGGTCAGAAAGACAATTCTATCAGGCAAAGGGTAACAGAAGGGCTTAATAATGCAGCTGATTTTTGAAGTAAGACTTTTGTCCTTCAACTATAACATAATCACCATCTTTCACTAGAGATTTTTATGTCTTGGTTGCCATGACAACAATCTGAGCAGGACAGTACAGAAATAGAGAGATCTATGGTAATGATAAATGCAGCCATTGACATTTCCTAATTGAAGAGGTTCACCATAGATTGAGTTATGTATGACTTGCTCTTGCTGTAATCCCACAATGGATACTGAGAGATGATAGAATGTACAGGAAGTAGAAAGTAAACTAAAGTAGAAAATTTCTGTGAGATTGTCATCTATGATTAAGTGGGACTTTTGCAATGATCTAGCTGTTTTGGGGTTATCCATGCATCTGAAAATAGTACCTCACCTATGCTGTGTGAGTAACCTGAGTAAACTCAGTGTTCACCAAGTTGAACTTGAGTGAATCATTGCTTTAGTGTGTCATCAGTACCTCATCTAGAGTAAATAAATCCATATTTCTCCAGGAAAAATTAACCCAATACAGACAAAAAATGTGATGGATGCAGTGTATTGAGTGGTTCTATAAAAAGTATATCTGAAAACAGAAAAACAATATTACTTCAAAGTATTAGCTCTATTAAGTTTAAAATTTTTTGTTATTCAAAATAAAAATCTAGTAAAAATGGAAGAGGAAAGTTAAAAATCAAATATTAATTTTCATCAACTCTTATGATCTAAAGGTACATCAAAAATCATTTTTTATCTTCAGTATATATATATATATACATATATATATATATTGAGAATATATATATTCTTAAGATTAAGAGAAAATGTGCTAACAAATGTTTCTAAAGGAACAATATTCCCCATTGTCCTTCTGGAAGGCTCATAAACTTATAAAAACTTTAATAATCTAGAAAGTTTGCATGTTTCAAGTCTAGAGCCAAATTATCTATAATCCCCTTGATAGCCCTTTATTGTCTCTCTTTGCATCTGATCTCACATCTTTATGACCAAACATGGTTAGTTTCCAACCAGCCAAAGGCCTAGGAGTGCTATCGAGTAATATCTTAGACATGTAATAGTTTCCCTTGCTTTGCCAAAATCTGTCTGCCAAGTGTTTTCACCAGTGCATTTGAAAAGCATCTTGATTTACAGCTTTCTTTGTTCTGAATAATCTAAGTCTGTGTATACTTGCTCAGAGTATAATTGCTTGTTTCAGAATAAATTCTCTTTCATATCACTTTGACATGAGAGTTATGTTTTTACATGGACATATATTTCAATTTATGGAATAAAGTAAGTGGTAAGTTTTGCTCTCAAAGCTGCATTTTCCTTGGAATTTTTAGACCTGTGGCATCTACAGTAACATCAACTTAACACTCATTTAAGGCTTTGAATGCTGTGACAAGATGATGAAATACGCAGATATTTAGGAGGAACCTAGTTGAACAAGAAAGGAACCTAAATACTAACACATCTTTATGTATGACTTTCTATTTATGTGTAATTTTAAAATGTTGATTTTGTAACTCACAATGTAAGGAAATTTTTTTCTCTGTTTTTCTTTATTTATTATTTTGTGATTTTACATCATACACTCCATCAAACTCAGTTATCAGTCCTCTCAGTTTCATACCCACTCTTATAATCTCCTCGTTTACAAAAAAAGCCCATTCCTGATGCTCATTTAGTTACTGGAGCATAATTAAACTCCCTGTGGCCAGACTCTTAAAAAAAATCGAGACCTTCCTCACCCACACCCCTGCCAGAGGCCATCAATGCAGAAGTGAGGCACTGTGTCATTTAGCTATGTCCTAGCCTTGTGCTCTTGTATACAGTAACATCTTTTTTTTTTTTTTTTTTTTAAGTCCACTAATGAGTGAGTACATCCCCTGCTGCTCTTTCTGGGTTTGTGATAGCTCGCTCAGGAGGATATTCTCCAAAGCCATGCATTTGCCTGTGAATTTTAGGATATAATTTTTTCTTACTCTTACTGCTGAGTGATACTCCATTGTGTACATGTACCACAGTTTGTTAATCCATTCCTCAATTGAGGGACATCTAGGTTGTTTCCAGGTTCTTGCTATTACAAATAATGCTGCTATGAACATAGTTGAGCTAATGTTTTTGGGGTGCGAATGTGTGTCCTTAGGGATAGAAACATACTTGTGGATCAATGAAATCAAATTGAAGACCCCGACTTTCCCCCACACACTTGTGAACACCTGATTTTTGACAAAGAGGCCAAAAATATTCAATGGAAGAAAGATAGTATCTTCAATAAATGGTGTTGGCATAACTGGATGGTACTGTATAGAAAAATGCAAATAGATCCAAATCCATCACCTTGTATAAAACTCAAATCCAAGTGAATCAAAGACCTCAACATAAACCCAGTTGAACTTGATAGAAACTACACTGAAACTGATAGAAAAGAAAGTGGGAAATACCCTGCAACACATTGGCACAGGTGACCACTTCCTAAATGTAGCACCAGTAGCACAGACACTAAGAAAAACAATCAATAAGTGGGACCTCCTGCAACTGAGGCTTCTGTAATGCCAAGAACACAGTCAATAAGCAAAAATGATAGCCTACAGAATGGTAAAAGATTTTTACCAACTCTACATGTGACAGAGGATTGATATCTAAAATATATAGAGAACTTAAGAAACTAGAGCCCCTAACCCTAAATAACCCAATCAAAAAATGGGGCTCAGAACTAGAAAGGGAATTCTCAGCAGAAGAACTACAAATGACTAAAAGGCACTTGAAAAAGTGCCCAGCATCTTTAGCCATCAGAGAAATGCAAATCAAAACAACTTTGAGATATCACCTGACACCTGTCAGAATGGCTAAGATTAAAGACAGGTGACAGCCTATGCTGGAGAGGATGCGGAACAAGGCCTCCATTGTAAGAGAATGTTTTAAAATCTGGATGTATTTTGCTTTTGACAGATAACATAGTTTGGTGTTCACGGTCTCCTGAAGTATGTGTCTTCTTCGACACAGATCATTAATCATCTATCTATAGGTATGAGTTCTGTTGGATAATACAGCATCCCTCTATCTGAGATCTTTATCCTTCAAAAGAAAAGAAAATAAGTATCTTTATCATTGGGCTGCTATGAGGATTGCATGAGCTAAAAGCAAGTAGTAAAGTATTATTGTTAGAAATACTCTGGAATCACAAAGAAAAAGACCACCATTCCAGGTGAAGCATCTCTACAAAACAGCGTTACTGTTGGTCAGAGGATGATTATCTCACAAGAATGGAGGAAGAAATACAAGAGTTGGAGATGGCCTTTGCCTAACTCTTAACACAAGGGGACGTGTGTGTGTGTGTGTGTGTGTGTGTGTGTGTGTGTGTGTGTGTGGTGTGTGTGTATATATCTCTGTGTGTGTCTGTGTGTGTGTTTGATGTGTGTATGTGTGTGATGTGTGTGTGTGTGTGTGTGTGGTGTGTGTGTATATATCTCTGTGTGTGTCTGTGTGTGTGTATATATCTCTGTGTGTGTCTGTGTGTGTGTTTGATGTGTGTATGTGTGTGATGTGTGTGTGTGTGTGTGAGATGTGTGTGTGCTGTCTGTGTCTCATTGGCTGAGGCTCTACTTCAGTCTACTCCTGATTGATTCGTTTGGAAAACAGCAGGAAAAGAGAAGGACATGGAGGGAAGCTCATTATTGGGCAGTGAGTTGCCTATAATGTTATAGACCAATAATAATCTATAACCAATAATGTTATAGACATTTCTTTCTTAACAAAAAAGGAAGCTAGTTATATCTGGATGGGAAAAACTTCTATTTTTAACAAACAAAGGAAGTTGGTTATGTATGGCTGGGCAAGGCGTTCTTGGAACAGAAGGAAAAGCAGGCACGGAAAAACATGGAAAAGATTAAAACAACAAAACATCGTCTGCTTATCTTTCTGAGTTTGTGATACCTCGCTCAGGAGGATATTCTCCAAGTCCATCCATTTGCCTGCAAATTTTAGGATATCATTTTTTCTTTTTTTTTTTTTTTTCAAAGAAAATAAGAGTTTATTCTGGAGACAATTTTGAGTGAATGTTGCCTGGGAAACACAGAGCTATGTTTTTCTACAATACATATTCCAACACAGAAGTGTTACCATTGAGTTCTTTATTTTTTTTTCTTGTTTGTTTGTTTATAGACCACTAGTGAGTGAGTACATCCCCTGCTTATCTCTCTGAGTTTGTGAGACTTCGCTCAGGAGGATATTCTCCAAATCCATCCATTTGCCTGTGAATTTTAGGATATCATTTTTCCTTGCTGCTGCGTAGTATTCCATTGTGTAGATGTACCACTCATTAGTGATCTCTAAACAAACAAACAAGGTAAAAACCAAGCATGCCCAAGCTGCAAACAACAACCACTGAACAGCTTGGGATCAGAAACATCCTGGACTGACTCTTCGGATCCCACTCCACCTAGTGGAACACCTGACTGACTCTTGAGGGAGGGGGGACAAAACTGGATCTGCCAGGAGTAGAGACTCAACTAAGCAATATTGGGTTATTGGGTTATTGGGACCATGGGACTGTCTGCTGCCTGCCCA
>PVIH01018525.1:0-38210 GCA_004025045.1 Sigmodon hispidus
CTTCCCCATGTGAGAGAGGCTAGTTACAGTGCACAAGGCTTCCCCATGTGAGAGAGGCTAGTTACAGTGCACAAGGCTTCCCCATGTGAGAGAGGCTAGTTACAGTGCACAAGGCTTCCCCATGTGAGAGAGGCTAGTTACAGTGCACAAGGCTTCCCCATGTGAGAGAGGCTAGTTACAGTGCACAAGGCTTCCCCATTGAGAGAGGCTAGTTACTCTAGGATAAAAAGGGCCAGTGAAAGAACATCCTGACCTGGAGACCAGTTCCCAGGAAACATACACTGCCCCTAACTAACTCAAGAATTGAAATCCAACCAATCCCTCAACATGAAAATCAACCAAACCCAGAGCACAAAATCTAACCAATCTTTGAGCCTGTCCCAAACTCAGGAATTAAGATCCTACCAATAGTCACCCTAAAAATCTCTACCTTAGAAAGCTCCACCACTAAGAAGCCCTACATAGCCCTATACCTGGTCAGTTTGGGGCTGCCCTCTTCCACCCTGGCAGAAACAGGCAGCCACTCTTCTGGAAGGCTCTTTCTCAAAAACCTTCCTAAGTGAGGTTTGTTGTAATGACTTTCTTTAGCCAGAGCAGAGTGAAGCAGAACTAAATTTCTGCAGGGGAAACCCCTTAACAGAGCAGAGCTGTAACTGTAAGCTCCTTGAGCCACATGAGTAGACAGGCCCCTCCCCCAAGGACCTCTAACTTCCAGGTTCTACCACAGAACACTGTTAACCTCCCTAACTGCTGGCCCCAGCCTACAGAGGATTAAGTCCAATCTCTAAACATGGAAATCCCACCAATCTCTACCCTGGAAAGCTCTACTCCGAAAAGTTCCACCCCTTCCCATGAAGCTCTGTGTAAACTCTGTAATCCTGTTCAGTTTGCTGTTGTTTCTTGCCTGAGCAGAGGCAGCCAACCTCCTGGTTTTTCCCCTTCCAATAAATGTCTTCTGTGAGGTTTGTTGTGCAATGTTTCCTTGGTTTCTGCCTGCCAGGGTGCCTTTATATCTGAACTGTAATGTTTACAGTAACAATGTTCACCAGAGCAGAGCTGTGATGACTACCACTAAGCAGAGCAGGACTAGAGGAGAACTAACACACTTTGGCTGAGGAAACTGCCCCTTGCTGAAGCAGAACTGTTCCATTCCAGAAGCTGAGCAGAGCTGTAACACTTCTGTTTGGGACACCTTTCTCCTTTTAGAGCTGTAAGTATTCCTTAGCTTCCAACTACCAGGTTACCTTTCCCTTCAGAGCTATATGTAACCCTTGTAGATAATCCGTGGCTTCTGACTGCCAAGATACCTTTCCCTTCAGACCTGTCACACTTACAGTCAGAGTGTACACTGCCTTCACCATGGGAGACAGAAAGAAGCCACTGCGCTCTATTTCTTTAAGTCAAAAATTTAAGTACTAAATTAAGTAATTTAATAAATTCTATTTTGTTTATTATTATCGCGTGTATATGTAATATGTATGAGTGTGTGTGTGTCCTGACATGCATGTAGAGGTCAGAGAACTACTTTTGGGACTTGGTTCACTCTTTCCACCTGGGATCCAGAGACTGAATTTCAGCTGTCAGGTTTGTACAATGAGCAGGAAAATGATTTTTGCCTTGTAAGTCATCTCTTGGGTACCAAATTTTAGATTATTTTTATGTAAACCAGTTTCTCTTTTTACAAGTACTCAAAGACTAGCACTTGAATATATTTTAGCATACTAAAAAAAGGAAGTTGGCAAACTAGTAAAATGTTGAAATTTACCACACTATTTACCTGGCATAGAAGTCCTGGCACTTGCTGGTGAATCCAGCTCCTGTATAGTACTAAGCTCATGCTGGTTTAAGTCCAAACCACATTTCACTTTGGACACAGGTGGCTTAGAGGCTCTACCACTCAGTTCTTTGCCCAAACTCTCACCTATCAGGAGAAGGACAAGGTTAAACAAAAGAAACATTATGAACACACAGGAAGCTTTTCTTCAGTCAGTGAGCTGCAGGAAAGATGGCAAAGAGACATGATCAGAAGATAACAGGGACCATCTTACCACTGCACTCATTGTGAACATCATGAACATCTGCTGAACATGACTGCTCACTGCCACACTTCTTCTGATCAGAGTCTCCCCAGGCAGGTCCTCGGATGTGAGGAGACCAGCTCAAGTCATTCTCACTCATGTGCTTCCTTGCCTGAAAAAGTGGACAGGGAATGAGGATGATGTGTGTTAAGAGATCACAAGAAGAATCCACGAGGTTTACACCTCACCTAAGTCAGAACCTCAACTGAACCACTAGCTCCATCACTAGAGCAATTTTCTCCACTCTCTGTAATTTGTCTACCTCATGAGCCCAACAAAGTATCTGGAAAACATCATGAATTCACTTTTTTCTTTTGCTCTGTGACTATAAAGTTCCTGTAACTGTTTCCACAGTGGAACATGCTATTCAGAAAAACATGAACTCATATCCCCAGGTATAGCTCAGAAAAAAACAATCTCTTGTGTTTTATGTTGACAGATCAAAACTGTGACATGCTTCCAACACTAAGGTGGTAACATTCCCAGGTGCAAAATACAGCCACACCCCTAAGTCCTAGCTCCCTCTGCACTTGGCTGACAGCTTAGACCTGAATTTTTCCCTCTGTTTTTCCCCATTACTTTTCATTTACAACTTTAAGACTTTTAACTTTTGATTCAAGTAATTCCTGAATATCTAGGTCCTACAGAATTGTTTGTACTAACAAACATAAGCCACTTAGGGAAAAAGAAGGCAAAGACTTTCATTCATACACAAATGTCAAGTCATTGGAGAATAGGATTTATCACATTATAAGAAAAATTCTGTTAATCAGCCTCTTTCATAATTTTTTTATTTATCTGTGGTCAGGTGAGAATCCACTACAACAAAACTCATAAACAAAGATGGATATTCTTTAATAGTGACTATTTAAAATGACCTTATAAAGTAGATAAATTAATTTCTGTACTACAATAACTAAATGGAAGACAGTTTAGGATTAAAATGGAATCAGGTTTAAACATCTTTGTATAATGCTGAAGTCTTAAATTCAGAACATACCTGACTGACATTCAAGAAATCTTTCAAAATCTCTCTGTGCTTTTCAATTTGCTGTTGCAAGGCTGTCTGTCTCTGCACAAGTAATTCTTCTTGGGCTTTTTGCCTAGAGTGTAGAGCTTCTCTTTGTAGATTCAATTGCTCCTGAAGACTCATGTTGTTTTGCTGAGTTAAAACAGACTGGGAATAACTCAAAAGTGTGCTCTGCAATCTTGGGGTCACGGCATCACTAGAAGGAACTGAATGCTCCTTTTTAGGTAAGTACAACTCACAAATACTTTGAGATTTAGCTTCTGCAAAAGGTAATGGAATAAATGGGTGCTCTATGTCCTCGGAGGGAAACAAAGCAGGGACAGCATGCTCAGGAGAGTCACTTTTGTCCTGGCTGGTTTGTTTGTGTAAAAGCAATTCTTGATGAAATACCATTTCTAAGTCCAACTGCGTTGTCAGGTTATCCTGCTGAGGTAGAAGGAGGGGCTGTGAAAAGCTCAGATAGTCACCATGGGATCTGGGCATCTCAGTATCATCACTTTTGGAGGGGAAAGACTGTAGGATCCCTTCAGAGTTGGCAATAGGTGATGAAAATGAAGAGGAGCTAATCTGTTTGGAAGATACCCTTTGCTCTAAATTATTTAACCTTTGCAAAAGCAGTTCCTCTTGTATTTCCTGGTCAGACCTAATGGCTTTCCTTTGCATATCTAACTGCTGTTGAAGTGCTTTCAAGTCCCCATGATGAGGCTGGATAAAATGTTCACCAGATATCTCTTCAGATTTATACAGTCTGGGAAATAACTCTTCCTGGGCTTTCTCAGTAGAATGAAAGGTATTCGTTTGTGCATGGAGGTGTTCTGAATGTACAGTCAGATTATTCTGCTGAGGTAGAGCAGTATGTGAAAAACCCAATGCCCTGCCAAGCAAACCCAGCATCTCAGAACAACCTGAAGATACTACATCATCACTGCTAGTTGAACAAAGTTCTTGTGTTCTTTCAGAGTCAGAAAGAGGGAATGAAGCAAGTGAATGCTGAGATATCAGGGGAGAAGATGGACCAGCCTGCTCTGGGAATACTTTTTTCTTCCATTCTCTTAGTATTTCTTCATGAGCTTCTTGTCTAGACTGAATGATCGCTTCCCTTTGTGTAGCTAATTGTTCTTGAAGGGCCTTCAAGCTGTCTTGCTGAGGCTGGATACACTGAGATATCTTCGTAAGTCTATCCTGCAATTCTGGTATCTGAAGATGGCTTGATGTTTCTTTACTGTCACTCTGTGTTGAAAGAAACTGCTGTGTTATACCAGAGTCAGCAGAAGGCAGGGACACACAGGATGATGGTCCTAATGACGGCATGAAGGAAGAAAAACCTGTCTGTTGAGAAGATGAATTTTCCAGAGTTTGAGGACTAAACTGAAAACTTTCTTTTTCTGTGTCTACCCACTCTTGGTGTTCCTGCAAATTATTTTGCAGAGGTAATGTATGTTGTGAAAATCTAACCAGTCTTTCCTGAAATCCTGGAATCTTAAGGCTTAAGGGCCCCGTATGATCACTCTTGACTGAAAGAAACTCCTGGAATCTTTCCCATTCGGCTACCTGGGATGGAGAAGACAAGGCATCAGATTGTTGAGAATAAAATCCTTTTTCTAATTCATTTTCTTTGTGTGCCCTCTGAATGTGCACCTGTTCCAGGGGTGTTGTAAAAGGTTCTTCTCTTGGCAGGTTGTGGTGTGGAAAGCCATGAGGCTCCTCCTGAAGTGCTGGGATGAACAAATGGGTAGAAGGAACTATATTCTCTTTCTCAGATGAATACAGGTCCTGGGACCTCTTAGACCCAGCTTCTGAAACTGCATGAGAAGCAGCTGGATGCTGAGTAACCACTGAGGAGAGTGAATGTACTGGTGCAGACACAGAATCTCCCAAACTTCGTCCTCTATGTAAAAGTAATTCCTCTTGCACTTCATCTCTAGCCTGAATTACATCCCTCTGTGTAGCCAACTGTTCTTGCAGCAACTTTAAACTACTGTGTAGAGGTAGGATCTGCTGTACAAAACTTGAAGACCCATCCTGAGATCTTGAGATTTCAGACTGGCTGGGGAAAAGACCTTTCTCACTTGTAGGTAAAGGCTGTTCCTGGATTTTTTGCAGCCCAGAAGGCCCAACCTGTTCAGAATGAACAATTTCATCCAGGTTACTCTGTTTATGTGCCAACAAGACTTCCTGGGCTTCCCGCCTAGCCTGAAGGTTATCTTTCTGAACACTGAACTGTTCCTGGAGAAATTCTAAATTAGTTTGCTGTGCTGAGACTGGTTGTGAAAAACCCCAAAGCTTGTCCATATTGCCTGAGGAAACGGTGGCATTGCTTTCTGTTGAAGATGCCTGGATTTTTCCTGATTCAGCTGAGGCAGATGGCAGTGATGTGAAACCATCTTCAGCTGAGGAAGGCTCGACCACTGAAAGATCAGCCTGCTTGCTCTGAGCCTCTCGTCTTCCTTGTAGAGCTTCCCTGTGCAGCTCTAACTGCTGCTGGAGGAACTTTAGGTGACCCTGCTGGGCTGTGACTGTGTCTGAAGATGACAAAGGCTGACCATGCTCTGGACTGACTACAGACTGCTTTATGGAAGCTGTACTCTGGTTTATGGTTGTAAAGGGCTCCTGAACTTTTCTAGACTCAAGTTTAACTGGGAGACAAGTAAAGGAACGTTCAGGCACCAGAGGGAGAAATGAAGGAGGTTCAGTTGGCTTAGAAGATACATTTTCACTATCCTCTGATGTTATCTGTTGAGAATCTAAAGCCGGACAAGTTACTGCTTTCAGTGGTTTAGATACTTCTCCTGCATCGAGTACTGTTTGTGGCCTATTATAAGATAAAATTCTTGAAAGTGCATGAGAATCTTTAGGAATAAATTTATAGTCTCTTTCATGTGCTTCCACCTGAAAAAATTGATCTAGATGCTCCTGTGACCTCACAGACTGCATGGCTAACATCTCTGATGCATCTGTTTCTCCTTGCCTATGTGGAAAATGACCCTGTCTTAGTATCTGAATATGACTTTGCTCTAATTCAGGCATCTGTGAGGGTTGCACTGGTTGATATTTGTTAGAATTCAGCTTCAGTCTTTGGCATGGATCCCAGTGCTCTGATGTAGCAGCAGCAGGCTTTTGGGATTTCTGTGGTTGTCCTGATGTAACAGAATCAGGTATCAGTGATGTGGATGGCATGGATGGGTATCTTTCCTTTAATATGGTTTGGTATTCAAGTAATCGTTTCCTGGCAGTTTCAACAGATTGTTTGTGTAACCTATCAAAATCAAATATAAAAACAAATATTATTAACTTGTAATTAAAAAAACCCCTCAAATCTCAAACATTTACAAATTAAACCCCGTAAGTAGCAATCTAAAGTTTGCCATGTTTACCACAGAAAAGTACATTCCCACCGCCTTGGAAGAAAACACCATGGCAACTTCTAAGGGAATCCCAATTAGAAACTTATATAAAATAGGTAATGAATCCCAAGGCACAATGTCTCACAGAAATTATATCCCAGTCTATACCTGTTTTGTTGTAAAAGCTGATGTTGATAGTTACGAATCATCTGCCTGTGACAATCTTCATCAAAAATCAGATCATGTGACACTGGGGCAGGGCAAACCTAAAAATAAAGAAATGAAGTAATTTACTATTTTCTGCAATATCAGCTAAGTCCAAAAAGCTCAGCACACACCTGGTCACATCTACACTAGTACAGCACACATTGCTATCAGGTGAGTGAACCATAAACACCATGATGGCTATTTTCTGGCCTCCCAGTGGCACCCTACCTCAGGCTGCTGAGCTTTCTTTCTTTTTTCTTCTTCTTCCAGTTGAGCTCGGAAACAATCAGTTTCTAACCTTAACTTCTGTTGCTCAATTTGCTCAAGTAATTCCAACTGCTTCTGCTTCTGCTCTTCTATCTCCATTATCTAGATAGTAAGAACACTAATGTTCTAACAACAGACTTTCAAAAGAAAAGTTCACATATATTGCATTAAGAAGAAATACATGTCATCATCAAAAGGATCTCTTATCCATGAAGTAAGCAGTCTTAAATCTGCCATTGGTACTACCAAGGGGCTTAATGGAAGAACCAAGACAAAGGAGAAAGAAACACACAGCAGACACCTAGGGGCAAATGAGTGTAAGTGGAGACCCAATGCATCCTGTCTGCCAAATGTTTATGGAAGATAAACATTCTATAAGAATCAGAGGTTAAGAAGAATTGCATAGGTCGAATAAAATTGTAGCCCCGTGGCCTGCTTACCTGTTTGTGCCTTGCTGACATTCTGATTTTGACTGCTTCTTCCTGAGGATGAAGCAGTACTGAACTCTGAGCCACAGTTGTGACAGGTAGAAATGCACTAACTGCTAGAAGAATCACCAAACAAAAAACAACTTCAGTAATTCAGAAAGATGATCCCACTATAGTACCCTTCTTTACCAAGGAAAAAATGTGAAGAACAAAGCAAGTTTAATTTGAGGATAAGCCATAAATACCTTGTTCCTTTCCAGCATCTGCCTGGTAGGAAAATGACTTATCTTCACTACTCAGTGGTCCAGACTCAATCGTTAGCCTATCACTGTCCATGACTGTAACAGATAACACTGTTAGTATGACAATATCAAGCTCTTTAAGCAAAAATAACAAAATAACAGGAATCTGCATTTAGATCAGATCAACAATTCTCTGTTGTTCCATGGGAAGTGGACACCTAGTCATCTTTTTGGTAGCTACAAACATTAACCATCCAACCTAAGCCAAATATTAGAAGAAAAATCAAAGACTAAGGAGGTGCCAAAGAAATGTCGATGTGTCTTTAGATACTAGGGTCTTATGATACAAATCTCATCATACCAGGGTAGGCAGCTACTCTGCAGAGCACTCATTCAACCATCTGCCATAGCGTGGTATATGCTGAGTGACAACAGGCCTTTAAGGAGCTTTGACGGTTGAAAGAGGGACAGAGACACCATATAATCACCTTACAAAAATTTGAAGAATTAAAAACAGGTACTATATAAAGAAAATAGGTTATACAATAATACATAATAAAGACATTAGTGAGTCAGGTGTAATTTCTGAGAAAATGGTCTTTAAGGAATCACTGAGAGGTAAGGAGGGAGGTCAGATGAGAGGGATGAACAGACCTATCCAAATACCAACAGGTATGAAGGCTCTGTGAGGGAAACAAAGGAAAACAACCCCCCCACACACACCTTGGGTCACTCAAGAAACTGAAAGACCCACCAGCAAAGGGCATAGTCAGCTAAAAGGAAAAAAATGAAGCAAGATCAAAGAGAATGACTATTCATGTAGTGACATTTTCAAAATGCAATTATAGGTTCAACAGCAGAGTTCTGTTTATTTGGGAGTCCACCATTGTATTCTACCAAATTATCTGGCCTCTTCCAGCTTTTACAGCTGAAATCCCTCAGATGGTCATATCTAAGCTCCCTTCTTACTGAATTCTTTCCTCTAAAAAACAAACAAACAAACAAAAAACAAAACAAAAAAACCTTCTATTCTCATGGTTTTAAATAATCTAACTTCCCAAACTATCTCTTGCTTTAATCTATTCAACTAATTCAACAAAACAGAGCACCTTTTATCCACAAGGCCTTTGAGGAAAAAGCAATGAATATAATCTTCAAGCTCCTCTTTCACAAATGGGTTAGATGAGAAGAAAATGAACAAGGAAGTAAGTCTATTGCCTGTTGGTAAAAGCTATGAAGAAAAAGCAGGGTGAGAGCGATTATGAACAGATGGAACATGAAGGGAAGGCAAAGGGTGGCATTTTACATAAAGTGAGCAGAGAAAGCCTCACTGAGAAAGCAACAAACAAATAGACGCAGGTAGGAGAGGTAGACACCCACAGAAACATCTACAGGATAAAGCTGGCCAAAACATTAACAGTTACAAAGAATATGTGAGCTTCAATATGGCTGTCTGAGAAGAGCGAAGAAGCCAGCATCTCTGCACGGTGACTGCAAGAGATGTGGGAGGGAAACAAAGACAGACAGCAAGAGTGTGAAGCCAAAGTCAACAGTCTCTTTCTCACTGCGTGAGAACAAGAACTCACTGTAGCCTGACACAGAGAACAAAATGAGCTGACCCGGGGTTTCACTGAAGATGGAACCATGACAAGAATTTATACTAGAAAGCAAATGCAGCTGAAACTAGGATTGGTGGTGAGAATAGCCTTTGAGTACATTTTAAATGTGGGACAAACTGAAATTCTTGAGAGTTTGGATGTAGGTAATGAGAACAAGAATAATATAAACTTTTTTTTTTTTTTTTTTTTTGCTCCAGCAAATAAATTAACATATTAATTATTTACCAGGTACTGACTTGTGGGAGACTTGTGAGGAGCTGAGGGTGGACAAAAAGCAACTGTATAGGTTAGAAATTATGTAGAATTCAATTTGGGGCAAATTTAAGATGGTAACAGATTTGAAAGAGAAGGTATCAAATACTGAGTTGATTCCCAGGAGGCCAACTTAGGAAACACACATTTTAGATGACATCAGTAAATACATAATATTGTACGTGTGAATCAGAGTTGAACTAGGGAGTTCTGAATGAAGAAAAACAGAGCCAAGGAATAGCCTCTGGGGGCAATGACCAATGGATACACCAAAAAGAAAACATAAAGAAAGGAAAAAAAAATGAGAGAAGTGGTAGAAGGCCTAATGAAAGATACAGGCCATACTTATGTACAATATAAAATCCAACTATCGTTCCTCTCAAAAGTTTGATAGCAAAACATCTACATACACATAAAACATACCTTCTAAAAAAATAATCCAAAAGATAAACATATAAGAAATACAACTGAAATCAGAGTATACCTTCACAATTCTCATTTGCTCATATATATAATTCAAGATCTTCTTAGTATGATCCTAGTAACTTCTGGAAATACATTTAAGACCCACTACCCCATTTTTTAAAGTTAACAAGTAAGAAAAGGATCTCTGGTATGAACATAATGAGATATAATACACTCAAAAATCACTAATGTGTTTTGTTTTTTAAATTAAAAAGTTTTCTAAAAATTTTTATTAAAAACTGAAGATATGGGGAGGCTAGAGAGAGCTAGCTATAGAAAGCATAGAAAACAAAGATGTGGGCACAGACTTTAGTCGTAATACAGAAACAAGAAAGCAATAGCCTAAACATTGTTAGCCATAACTAACTGATGTGGTTCAGTGACTTCCAGGAGCTCATAAAATGAGCAACAATAGTGGCTCAGGAGACTCACTAAGGTGCTCAATAGTCTTTTGTAGCAGGATTTTTTTTTTAACTTTAAATTTTATGTGTATGTAAATTTTGCTTGCTGTATGCCTATGAATCATTTGCCTGCCTAGTACCCTCCCTATGAAGTCTGAAAAGACGGTTTGATCCCCAGGACTGGAGTTACAGGAGACTATGAGCCACCAAATTGAACCTCTAAGTCCTCTGTAATAGCAGCAAGTGCTCTTAACCACTGAGCCTGCCCTCTTTCTACTTAAAATTTTTAAAATTCAATTTATATACCAACCATAAATCCCCCCACATTCCTCCTCCTGCCCACCCCCAGCCTTCTCCCCTGACCCCCTCCCCCTATCCCTTCTTCAATAAGGTAAAGCCTCTCATGGGGAGTCAGTAAAACCTGGTACAGTGAGTTGAGGCAGGTCCAGTCTCCTCTCTCCTGCATCAAGGCTGTGCAAGGTGTCCCTCCATTGATAATGAGATCTAAAAAGCCAGCTCATACACCAGAGATCCACCCTGACAGCCATCTCTTCCCACCCCAGTATTTTTATATTATGCACATTGGTGTTTTGCCTACATGCATGTCTGGTGTCAGGGTGCCAGATCCCCTAGTGATGGAGTTATAGACAATTTTGAGCTGCCATGTAGGTGTTAGGAATTGAACTCAGGTACTCTGGAGGAGCGGCCAGCACTTTTAACCTCTCCAGCCCCCTAGCCTGTTTCTTAACTTTTGAAACCACCATGCATGTCCCCCACCCACACCCCAACATATCTGGTCACTGATGCAGGCTAAAACCAGGGCCTTGAATCTCTACTGTGGTGCTAAACCCTAAATTCAGGTAATTATTTATTTATTTAATTTTAAAAAACAATCTGAAGAGGGCTTGTGTACCATCAGATAGACTACTGGGAAAGCACCTTGTTCCTGCTCAGAAGACAGCGTTCTTTCCTCAAGAGTATTGGCTCCTGATTCCATGGTTGGTGCTTTACTCTCAATCTCACTGATGCTTGTAGTCATTTCACTTTCATCCTCAGACACAGATTTAATTGTCCAGAGAGATTTTTGACTTCGAATCTTATTTAACAATCTTTTAAAAAGAATTCTTGAGGGAATCTGTTGGGTCTTCATCACAAAGGGTACTAAAACAAACAAACAAAAAAAGAAAACTGTTTAGTACACAAAAGCTGCATGTGCAATGCAGCAAATTTCCCAGAAGTGTCTATCAACATCTCCAGCACTGACCAGGCTCTTCGTCCTTCCCAGTTGATATACACAAAGGTGACTTAACTGCACTCTACCTCACAATCACACACAAGTTTTTACCCTTTTCCTTAGCTCTGTATAAGCACAGAGCAATGTACTGAGGTAACACTTTCTGGCCACCTCAGTCAATTAACCATTAGTCTATGACCTACCCAGTTTTAATGCAGATTAATTCCATCCATCCATATTGTGTGTGTGTATACACTAGGGATGGAACTTAGGGCCTTACACATGCAAGAGAAACATTCTACCACTGAGCTACACTGCCAACTTTTATCTGTAATTATTTTTCAACGAGGATTTAGTTTTAAAGGAGGGTAATGGAATTCCTAGCCTTTTGTTGTTGCTGTCTTCAAGAGACAAAGTATTGTTACTGTGCCCAGACCAGCCCAAACACCTGGTTGTCCTCTTGGCTCAGCCTCCTGAACTACAGGCTGTACCGTAACATTCAGCTTCCTATCTATTTATGAAAAGCTGGAAGTCTGGGCTACATTAATCCAAATCAGAAATAGAGTGTTTCTTTAGGTAATGCTAGACTTTAAGTCTGGCTAACTAGAAAGATGAATAAAAAGTTCGATTAAAACAACTAAACCCTGGATGAAATGGTTAAAAACAAAAACAAACAAAAAGTCTTCTTAAAGGTACTATTAGCCTAGCAAAAAAATAAGATTGTTTCTGGAGAAGCCTTGGAAAGCAGGATGAGTAAGCACCAAACCCATTGTTTGCTGAGCCACAGCAGAACCAATTCAGACAAGTCAGTCTTAGATTTGTGAAAAGAAATGGGTGGGCAGAAAAAATGAAGAAGACCCTCGAGGCCCCGTCCCACCACCAAGTCAGAGCCGTGAGGAGCCACTTCCAGTGTAGGGTGCAGGTGACGAGATGTAAACCTGAGTGATACGACATAAAGGCAATATAGGTAGAAATAAAGGGAGAAAATGAGGTCAGTTCAATGGTGTGAGGTTGGTTTTTAAGGAGATACAGAAGTAAAAGAGAGAGATGTTTGATCTTCCTCAGGTAGCCATGATACTATTATTCACTTAATTACATTTATTTATTCACTGGGGAAGGGAATGTGACGGTCAGAAGACAACTTGCAGGAGTCGGTTTCCTCCTCCTTCTGCCATGAGAGCCCAGGAATCAGACTGAGGTCATCAGGCTTGGAGGCAAGTGCCTTCACCTGCTGGGACATCTTGCTGGCCTCATCATTCACTTAAGTTAGGAAGCGAAGGTTTCAATAAGCAAGAGATGACTAAGTGCTGGATATGAGTGTTAAGTACCCATAGGACAAGCAGGTGAGAAAGTGCAACATTGAAGCCAGGTGTGAAGGACAGGAGATTGAAGCCTATACAGCTCATCCTGATACATTACCCAGCAGTAATGGAACACAACAGGATTTCTAATAATCTGGTCAAGTGTAAAAATTGCTGGCCCTTCAAATGAATCCAGAACTAAGCATCTAACTCACACAACCTACAGGTCTCCAGATGGTATCATGTGTGAATGACTCCCTCCAACAGGTCTGGAACTGATCTCTAAAGGCAGACCTATGCAGACACTTCCTGCTACCGTTTCCATTGGTGCCATTACTAGTGCTTAAATTGAACAGAATTTCCTAACTTAGCAAATAATTAAAATTATTTTCTGTGACTTCTAACATTCAGCTCAGGGGCTTTTACCACCTGTCCCACTAGAACACATTCTTTCAGTGTCTGGTACTTGGTGGTTCTCATTTTTACCTCGATTTTCTCGTTCCATTGAAAGGTCTAGTTCTTCATCCTGGAGCTGATCAGACATGGCGGGCAAAGGCTCTGGCTTAAGGTGCAAAATCAGGTTTCCTTTTACCTCTGAATAGAGAGACACAGAGACATGTTTTCCTTCTAATATGACTGAAAATGGTTAGTGGGGGGGGAAGGAAATTTAACTATAAAAATCTTAAGACCCTTTTTATATGATAACTCATTTCAAAATAAACACTGCTTATTAATACAAATATTATTTCCCATCAAAACATTTAGAAGCACTGCTGAAAGTCTCTTACTCCTGTCGGCATTGTACATGTCCTCAAAGGCGAACTCCAGCTCTCGCTGCCAGTCTTCCTTCACCTCACTGCGTCTGTACGGCAGTTCCACGAGTTGAGGTGGCATCTGTGCCACTGTCTGTCTCCTACGTGCCAGGTCCTCTTTTTGCAGCTGTTTGAGTTCTTCCATTAGTCTCTCTTGGTTCTTCAAGAATAAACAGATTAATGACAGCTGAGTCAAAGTGCAGACAGTTACGGTAACTGGTGAGGGGAAAGTGTAAGGCCTAAAATTCTCCCCTCTTCTTCTATTTGTTCTAATACAGACATGCTATGCTAATTTATCTATTCATAAATATCTGCTGGATAGCATACTGAGAATATTAGGGAGAAATATCAACCCTAGACTAGTATGCAGCAAAGCAGGTAGCCCTGAGAGGTGATAATACCAAGACCATAAAGTCTGAAAAGTGTCTGCCATTACTGTTGTCCTGGCAGAGGAAAACCATTTCATCACTTTCTGTTTAACTGCCAAGGCTCCTACAAGGTGCTGTGTAATTCAGCTCTCTCTGTACTTCTTAGATCCTAAGTGACTGGGACTTAACTAGTAATACTTCCCATCACTCCAAACTGATTTCTTTTTTTTTTTTTTTTTAACTTTATTTATTTATATATTTGCCTTGGTGTTTGCCTGGAACTGGAACTACAGACAGTTGTGAGCTGCCCAAACCTGGGTCCTCTGGAAGAGCAGACGGTGCTCTTAACTGCTGAGCCATCTCTCCAGCCCCCCAAACTGATTTCTTTATGTGTAGAGTACTACTAACATGAAAGCTTAATCAGAATGTCTTACTGATGTTACCTAACTTAATTCTGATGTAAAAAGCAAAGAAGGGCAATCAGAGAAACCTCAGTTTCTGGGTAAGCATTTAGTCACACAGAAGAAAAAAAATGAAGGGAGCACAAAGGTATGGCTATGAAGTCAACCAAAGAATAGCATTTGTATAGCTAAGGCACAGAGGGCAATGTGATTTACAGACAAAAATATAAAACCGGAGGGGGACAGACTCCAAATGCCAATTACAACAGACCCAGCAATAAATACATTCCTAAACCAAAAGGTCTTAGGCCAAAGGTTCAGACAGAACATGTGTTACTTGCTATTTGAATAAGTGCATTACTCTGGCTCACTAAGAACATGGTATGTCATTCCATTAGTATTTTTTCTAATAACAGGGAACTTTTAAACTCCATGCATGTTCCTATGAGCTTCATGCAGTCCTCAGAAAACAGATGATGAAAGTGAGCGAAGGCAAGCTAAGATAGCCAAATAACAGAGCTCAGTCCAGACAAGTTGTGAAAGCTCATTCTGTGGCTGGCTACTCAATATGCTTTTATATAAGGATATGTTCAACTTATAATTGTTTCTCACAGCTTCTGTTGTTATTCCTTATAGGTTTATTTCTTAGACAGAATGATTAATAATTCAGACAGTTAATAAGTCATAATTCACTTCCAACTTATAAAAACTAAAAATCCGAGAAAAGAGGTCATAATCTAACCCCTATTATCCAAGTAAACTTCCTTTGGATGAGCACTGAACATCCAATGAAGCAGTTAAAAACCCTCTCCTACGGTGATGGGTGTTTAAAATACACAAATGTAGTAAAACTCAGAAGGTAAAGTGAAACATGCAGAAGGCAGATCATTTTTATGCTGTGTTTCAAGAATAAGCAAGGACATGAGTCTACCTTTGAATCAACTCACAAAGTGCTTTGCTCAGAAAATACAAATGCAACCAAAATTACTACATCAAGAAAGTGATTTTTCTCAGGCTCTTTTTGGATTTAACAAATGTAAAAAAAAAAAAAAAAAAAAAAAATATGTATCAGTAAGCCCATAAACTGAAGATACATCATGAGAACAGCTTTATTTAACCCAAGCTTTAAAAAAGGAAAATTTTTGATGAAGTCATATGAATCAGAGACTTTTTGTTTTGGTTTACATTGTCAACAAGACAAAGTCTAGAATCACCTGGGAGATGGGTCTTTGGGAATGCTTGTGGGGAATAATCTTGATTACATTAAGGAGGAGAGACCTGCCCAGTGTGGAAGGCATCATCCTTGGCTGGCTACTGAGAAAGGAAGCCCAGCAGCTGCAAATATTCATGCTCTGCTCCTGACTGTGGTGTAGACACACACAGCTCCTTCAAGCTCCTGCTTCCTTGACTTCCCTGCATGATAGACTGTACTTTAACCATGAGGTAAAGTAAACTTGTCCTTCCTTAAGTAGCTTTTCTCAGGATATTTTATCACAACAAAAAACCCACAATATTCACACTCTAGGACAGAACTCATTCACTGAGCAGCTCTACAATGCCACCAACCAGCCTATCAGCAGCAGTCACAGATCACAGGGAAATGCCAGGTCTTACTTGGGCCAGGTGGATCTTCTTCATGGCTTGTGATCCCCGCACATGTGCCCTTTCAAACTGCTCCGATCTCTCCTGTGCTGCCTGTTTTCGTAGTCCTTCCAATCGTCTAGCTTCTTCTTTAGCAGCCAAATGAGCATCTGGCTAGCAGTCAATCAACACAATTTTAGATCTTTTTTTTTTTTTTTTTTTTTTTTTAAGTGTGAAAAAAAGAAATAGCTTTAAAAAGCAAAGTCACTAATAGAATTTCTTTCTACTTATATAAAATTAAATAGTAAAGTTTTAATATTTGCAATTATAACATTTGGCTATAAAATGATCAAATTAATAGTATAAGGTCTTATAAATACATTTTAAAACACATCAGGCTTTGTGCATTCAAAGGTAGTACTCCATGATTTTTAAGAAATTCCTCTAGGGCTAGAGAGATAGCTCAGTGATTAAGAGACATTTTCTAGAGGTCCTGAGTTCAATTCCCAGCACCCACATGGTGGCTCACAACCATCTATAACTGTACTCCCATGGGATCTGGTGCCCTCTTCTGGTTAACAAATGTACATGCAGAAAAAACACCCATATACATGAAGTACATAAGTATATAAACCTTAAAAAAAAAAATTCTCTAAACGGCAATGCTAATTCAGCTAAGAAGGCCAGAATAATAACTTGAATACAAGCTTGGCTTCCCAGAACTCATGCAGAAACAGTGATTATGCCAGTTACACATCTTGTTACTCTTTCTTATTTAAACATCTACTTCCAAATATACACAAAATTTTATTTAACACATATTTTAATTATGTATATATGCATGCATGAGTGCAGGTGCCCTGGGAGTCCAGAAGAGTGCATCTGATATTTTGGAGCTGGAGTTAGGTTGGTTATGAGAGTCTAAGCACAGTAAACACTTGACTACTGAGCCATGTATGTCTATAGCCACATAGGCAGCATTTTGAATGTAACCAGGATCCTATTTGTTTCAATAAATTGAAACAATAATAATGAAAACAAAAGTTATTTAGACACAAGATCAAATATTCCCAGAGTGTAGGTATGGTGGTTCACTCTTGCAATCTGAGTTTGAGGCCAAAATGAGCTAAAAGTGAAATACTGTTTCAGAAAGAAGTTGAAAAGTCCCCAAATAGTGAGATAAAACAGATGAAGATACTGACAGTGAGTAAAAATTGCACTAACCAAATAAGCCTATTAAAAATAGTTACCCCCAGGCTGGGTGGAGGTGGTTCACTCATTTAATCCCAGAAGCAGAGGCAGGGATCTCCGAGTTCAAGGCCAATCTAGATGTGAATGAGAATTACGTCCAATTAGAGATAATAAAGTATGCAATGTGAAGAATGGGGTATAGGGATGTAAGATGTAGTTCAGCTAGAGCTCTTGCCTAGTACATACAGGGCACACACACAGGAGGGAAAACTTGATTTTTAATTATTTATTTTTGGTTTTTAAAGACAGTGTTTCTCTGCATAGTCCTGGCTGTCCTGAAACTTGAATAGATCAGGCCAGGCTGGCCTTGAACTCACAAAGATCTGCCTACCTCTACTTTTCTAGTGCTGGGATTAAAGGTACCCAACTAAAAACTTTATTTAAAAACAAAAAGTATTTAATACTCACATATTAAAGAGTAAGTATATACTAGTGGCAGACTGAAGTTACTAATGATGAAATCATATTACTGCACAAGTTTACTTTTTATCTTTCATTGTGTGTGTGTGTGTGTGTGTGTGTGTATGTATGTATGTATGTATGTTTGTGTATGTAGATGTGTGTACATGTTAAGGTGAGAATTTGAGTAGGTATCTTCAATCAATCTCTACCTTATTTTTTGAAATAGGCTCTCAGGGAGCTGGAAGCTCAATGATTCAGTTGGTTACCCAGCCACAGATACCAGGGATCTGCTTGCTTGCTTCAACAGTGCTGTGGTTACAGATGTGTGCCTCCATACCTAGTTTTAATGTGGGTGCTAGGGAATCAAATCTAGGTCTTCCTTGTTTGCAATGTGGCAGGCACTTAGGAAATGAGCCATCTCCTCAATCCCTATAATCTTCAACAGACTTTCAATTTAGTTTTGAATCCTACAGGCTCATTATATGACATTTATCTCATCTATTAGCTGTATGTTGACTTTAGGACCCATATTAAGCAACCAACCAAAATCTTATTGTATTTAAAATTCACATTAAAGCTGTACTGATAGCTTATTTCCCTAGTAGCCAAACATATACAATATGAAAAAAATATTAAAACCTCCAGTTACACAAGAATACCAGTACATGTCTTCAATCCCAGTGTAGAGGCTAAGGCTGAGGCAAAGATGGGTAAGGAAGATATCTGTGAGTTCCAGGTCAGCCAGGGCTATATGGTGAAACTTTGTCTCACAAACAAACAAGACAAAAAACAGGTAAAATTATTGTCACAAAGTAATAGCAATTATGATAAGGAAATATCAGTTGTTCCCTCTTAACACTGGCAAGGACTACTAAATCATAATATCTGTAAGATAAAGGAATGGGAAGACAGCCATTCTGTTGGTGTTACTTTTTAAAAGGTAGTTCAACGAATTTCATCAAATGTTTCACAGTTTGGAAGCAGTAATTTTCCCTTAGAAATATACTTTTAATATATAATCAGATATAGATATAAATGTACTGAATTATTCTGTTTTTATTATTTAGTGAAACATGCTTTATGAGGAGGTTGCTAAATATCCTTTCTTGGGGGGCTGCAGAGATGGCTCACCAGTAAAGAGCAATGGCTATGACCCAGGCTCACCTCCCAATACCCATTTGGCAGCTCACAATACTATGTAATTCCAGTCCTGGGATCAGATGCCCCTCTTCTGGCTTCTGCAAGTATCAGGCATGTGACATAGTACATGGACACTCATGCAGGGCAAAACACCCATAAATAATTAAAAAAAAAATCCCACCAGTTTTTAAATCTCTGTGTGCATGTTTATTTATAAAGACAGACTCAAATATATGCTATTAACCACTTTGTCTTCTGGTAGTGGGATCATTAATGTTTTTCTTAGTTTATCTTCTATATAAAGTTTCATTTCTGCAGAGTCTATTATTTTATGATCAAAAGTTTTTAAACCTACTTTATGTTATAATTAAAACCTACTTTGTACATTTATCATTTTAAAAGTCACAAATAGTCATGTATTTCTTCCATTCATATGGGACAACCACATAATCTGACATAAAATTCAAAACACATTTACAAGGTTTTTGTTTTCTTTTACCCTAGAATATTTAGTAGGATCATTCAGATATTAAGAACTGGCCATACCAGACATAAACTCAAGATAAAAATCAACCGAATGAGCACAGAAAGACTCAAGTGAGTTTATAAACAAATAGTAAGTCAATCACCTGCTTTGTGCCCATCTGTCTACTCACAAACGTGGAAATGTGATGGTAGGTGGACCTATTGGTCTTCAATGAAGGAATTCTGTGTATTTCAATGTTCTAGGAAATAGGGCAGAAAATGAGTTTTGGTTAAAAGCATACATTTTAAATAAATCTAAAGTAATATTGTTTTTACTTTTGAAACAATACTTTTGCTATGTAGCCTGGCTGGAACTTATAGCAATTCTCCCACCTCAACCTCCTGATTGCTGGGATTCCAAGCATGCACTGCCACAAAACTATGTGTTAATCCATGCTATGGTTTGTTCTAAAATTTGTTCAAATTTAATTCCTACTAGGAAATATTAGGAGGGAAAAGGGTAGAAATTTCTGAGGTTATTGGGGACACTCTTCTAATGAATAGATCAATTCTTTCAAGTGATTAATGAATTCCAAGGCTATCTGTTTCTCTGCTACAAAAGCCCATTTGCCTAGATCTCCTTGTTTGTGGCTTCGATGCTCTTCATCAACTCATGACTGCCAGGAAGAGGACCTCCACTAGATGTAGCCCAGCAGTCTTGGACCCTGAGCCAGTCTTTTCTTTATTAATTACCTTGCCTATTGCACTGTATTATTAGAAACAGAAAACATATTACAACAAGACCAAGGCTAAACTCTACTTAATAATAAAATAAATCTTTTCATCCAAAGTTAAATTAATTACTGGATCTCTTAATATTTTAAAGACCATCTAGATATGTACATTATAGTCAATGTTTTTATTTCAGTTCAGAATTTCACTATAACTTCTAAGTTAAACAGACATTTTTGCTATAGTGTCTCTTACACTCTGCCCTTTACTGAGGACCATACCCAGAGAGGTGCTCTTCTACTGAGTTCCATCTCCAGAACTGAGAGCACTTTCAAATCTCTTATAAAACATAAAAACATGCTTATAAGATATACCCACTCAAGTTAGAAGCACAATTAATCACAAAATTTCCACTAGACCTTACATTAGTCTCACTCCTCAATGTTTAATCCCATATTAAATTCTGGTCTAGAAGCGCTAATATTTAAGCACACTAATTGGTTAAGAGCACTGACTGCTCTTCCAGAGGACTTGGGTTCAATTCCCAGCACCACATAGCAGCTCACAACTGTCTGTAACTCCAGGTCCAGGGGACTAGACACAAACGGCAGAACACCTGCTTCCAATACTTGGGCATAAAAGAAGATTTAGCCCATTACAATTTATTATGTCCTGATACGTAATTAAATCAATTATACTAAACAAGGGATTTCTGAGTGTCAACTCTGTCCAAGCTAGGCACTGTAAACAGAAAATAAAGTAACAGTCCAATATCCTTGTGTTTCCTCTGCACCTGGTGCTGGCTCAGCTTTCTTATGAAGACACACAGCTATCTCTATGTCACATGTCATGGTGAGTACTTGTTAAACCACAAAGAGGTAACACTGACAAGCTCAGGGGAAGGTATAATTGAGAAATGATCAGACATAGCTTTACTATGAATGAGTGGGAAAAACAAAACAGGACTCAAAAAAAAAAAAAAAAGAGAGAGGAAAACATAAAAAGCAAGAAGATTAAGGAAAACCAAGTAACATTAACATAAATGGGCTAAGTAAGAGAATAAATAGCTTCTGAAAACTAAACACCTTGGTCCTTCACCAAACCAACTATAATCAGAACTTTGGAGATAATACCTAGCACTAGTATTCATTTTTTTAAACTCCTAGGTGGCAACGTTCAGTTCAAATTGAGAACTCTTTAAACAAGTCTCACTCCTCAATGTTTGATCACATATTAAGTTCTGGTCTAGAAACCTAAGGTATCTTAGGTACTGAGGGGAATCAGGAGTAAAGGCTGAGAACGGGGCAATCCCACTGAAGCAAAAAAACAAAACTTTAAACAAAGAACATTATGCCACTCATGAAAACAATAGCTGATTATTTTATTTCTGTGACAGGTCAGCCTCAACCTTGCTATAGCTGGCTTTATACTCCTGATCCTCCTGCCTCCACCATCTAGGTGCCAGCAGTTAATTTGTGAACTAAAATTCAGTACAATTATGAAACAGATGGGTGGTGGTGGCGGCTCACACCTTTAATCCCAGTACTCCTGAAGACAGAAGTAGGCAATCTCTGAGTTCAAGGACAGCCAGAGAGCTACATAGAGAAACCCTGTCTTGAAAAACAAAAACAAAAAAAACCCAAAACATACTTCTTCACAAGGATATTAAAAACTGGATATAAAAACATGATTAAATTTATTATAAGCAACTTCTAAGAACCAGTATTCTCAAAATCAAGGTAGCTACACATACAGACTGAAATTGGGATTCCTTGCTGAGACTTTAATTGCTACCAATTGTTAGTTAAAACCCAATTTCCAATGAGCTAGACTTCCAATTAGCTAGAGTTTTGTCAAGTAAATCCACAGACTGTCAGCATTGTTAGGATGATTTGTAAATGACTTTAAATTGCTCAGTAAATATCTAGCATCCAGCCTGATTTCTGCTTTGATATAAACTACTGGACTTAAACCACCAGGTTGCAGGATAAAGCAGAGTTCAGCAATTCTGAGATTGGTTCAACCAGCAAATGAAGTGTATCCAACAAGCCCCATAACTACACAAAACAAGCCAGTTTTTCTCCTCTATCCAGTACTATGTGCAAAAACAGTGCAAAAAGAACATGCTCTAAGTGTGTAATGTACTATCTCAGGCCTTACCGTGCTCACAGCACTGAGGTTTTCAATAGTACAGCTATTTTCATTTGCAGACCTCAGTACAGACTAGTTTACCTAGTGAAGTGTAAAGAAGTGGATTCACGAGAAGCTAACTGCCACAGGAGAAAGATGATGAGCTTGTACAATCAGATCTTGATATAAACTCTGGTTCTCTTTTCAAGTTAGTTAACCCTGTATAACTTTAACTTTGCATGGCTATCACATTGATTAAATGAGCCATACTAAGATCATAGATATTCAATAGTGCCTACTCACTAAATAACAGGGGGGAAGATCTTAGGATATCCAAAATGGTATTTTTTTCCTTGTTCGCTTGGTTTTTCATGAGTGAGTCTCATATAGTCTAAGCTAGCTTCCAAACTACCATGCAGGCAAGACTCGCTTTCTAAAACTCTTGATCTTCCTGCCTTACCCTCCAGGAGAGTGCTGCCATGGCCTGCTGAGGGATTCTTAGCTGAAGAAGCCTCAATAGTTTACACTTCTTTTCTAAGGTTCCTCAGTATTAGAATTGTTATCTGTTTGAAGAAATAATGACCCAAATGTACCTATATTCTATATATATGACACAAAGTCCTTAAAGGGTACACTTTACCTTCAAGATCCCGAAACACTCCACAACTTAGCCTTTAAACAAAGTCCTATTCTTACCTTTTATATCACAAACTCACAACCAGCTCAAAACATACTCTAAAACACAGTTCTTTCCCAAACACCTGGGTGGGTCTGAATAAAGAACCTACTGTAAAACACTGTTTTTTAACCAAATAAAAATACATTCACCCAGATCTAACCCTAACCCACTATCTACAACCAACAACACACAAGAAAAACACACAGACAAAGCCAGGCTCCTGAAGATGCAGAAGTGTTCACAGGAACCAGTCACTTGCTAGGCTAGAAAACTAAGCACTTGAAAAGGGTGGATAAAGAGTCAGCTAGAAAAGCCTTCTTTTCAATGACAAGGATAAGAACAGAAAGATTTAAAAAAAATGACAACAGCTATATGTAGAATAGTAAAACTTAATACTTCCAGAATGATATTCACAATATGAAAAGACACCCCCACACACACACACAAAAGGCAACAACAAATTTGCTACCATGAAACTGATCATTCTACCCATACTGCATTCTGAAGAAGCATTCTACTTCAAGAAGCTAAGGTTATTTTGGCTTATGAACATTGGAAATTATAATAAAAGGTATCAAAAGGCATCACAGGTTAAAATGTCACCTGCCTTTCTATAGCTTGCATTAGATATTGGATATTATGCTGGGGGAAGGGCTGAAATAGTACACTTTCACCAGGGCCCCACTGTCTCATATTTCATAGCAGGTGGCTCAGTGAGAGCAAGGAAGACCCTAGAGCCTGACATTCATGCTAATCACACACACACACACACACACACACACACACACACACACACACACAGAATAAATAGACGTCAGTACTAGGTTTTCAAGTTGTCTTTTTTTAAAGCTTCTAACTTTTCACACAGAGTAACTGTAATTTTGATAGTTATCTGTATAGCTACTCAAATGACTATAAAATGCTAATAAGAGAACTGATTCTTTCCTTTTTCCTCTTTTTTCTTTAGAACCAAACTACCTTGCTCAATAGCAATCTCCTGTCTCAGCTTCATAAGTGCTAAGAATATATGTATGAGCCAGCATGTCCATTTTAGTACTGATAAAATTGAACTTTTTTAACATGTAAACAAAACTGAGTTTAATCACAAAGCATACCCTTGCCCTATAAACAAACTTCTCATGATGTTATGATTGCAAACAAACTTTTAAATGTACTTGAGCTCTACTTATTTGTTAGACTGTGAGCCAAATCCAGAATATGGGTTGTCTATAAAGCAATTAATGTAAAGTTACTTTCTTTTCTTTTATAAGGCTTTTTTTTCTTATATAAGGCTATAAAAATATAAGGCTATAAAAACGTAAGATAATAAGGCAGAATGATTAGTAGGACTATAAAAACCAAAACCACTATGATTTGCAAACAGAAAATTTCTACTGGGAAAACTCAACACATAGTAACACTGAGAAAAATGTCAGTACTGTTAATTTTTTTAAATTCTTTTTTTTTTTTAAACTTTATTTACTTATTTTATTTGCATTGGTGTTTGCCTGGAACTGGGAACTAGAACTACAGACAGTTGTGAGCTGCCATGTGGGTGCTGGGAGTTGAACTCAGGTCCTCTGGAAGAGCAGTCAGTGCTCTTAACTCTTAGCCATCTCTCCAGCCCCAATTTTTTTAAATTCTTAAAAAACATTATTTATAGGTAAAACATTATCTACAATTTTAAAATACTCCATATATATTCCCATATTATTATGCAATTAAAACTTGTTTAAACAAGAAGGATAAGCAGGGGATGAACTCACTCATTAGTGGACTTTAAGCAAAAGCATTCTTTTTTCTTTTTTTTTAAAAGATTTAATTATGTATACAACATTCGGCCTCCACGATGCCTGTGTGCCAAAACAGAGTACCAGACGTCATCATAGATGGGTGTGAGCCACCATGTGGTTGCTGGGAATTGAACTCAGGACGGCTGGAAGAACAGTCGGTGCTCTTAACCTCTGAGCCATCTCTCCAGCCCCTCTTTTTTCATTGAAAGATGGTGAGTGAATAAAGTGATTTAAAACACACACACACACAAAACAAACAAAAACTTGTTTAAATAAAGCTCTAGGAAATTCACCTCAAAAGGTGGTGGGACAGGAGGTGGCAGCCTGGCCACTTTAGCTGATCTCTCTTTTTCCACAAGCAATGCTTCCTTTCGAGCGTTTATGTGCCTTAAAAGACAAGAGATGCCATCCATTAGTCTCGCAGGTATTATCTGCTGTCACCAAGAGGAACAGAAATGCATTTACTTGCTATCAGTACACAGTTAAAAACATAAAAGCCAGAGACTCATAAAAGCCAGAGACTAGCTGAGTCCACATTCAGGTTGCGGTGTGACCAAGCAGACGTGTAAGAACATGTTTACCAACTACAAAAGGCTTATCTAAAGACAGGAGGGTCAAGTGAGAATCATAGAGCAGTGGTTATCAACCCTCTCAATGCTCCAACCCCTTCATATAACTCCTCATATTGTGGTGACCTCCACGCATAAAATTATTTCATTGTTACTTAATAACTGTAGTTTTGACACTGTGATGAATCATAATGTAAATATCTTGATACGCAGATGGTCTTAGGTGACCTGTGAAATGGCCATTTGACTCTAGCTACAGGTTGAGAACCAGTAGTCCAGAGTTCTTTACAGTAAAAGCAGAATTAAAAATGTTAAAAACAGGGCATTTTACAAAATGACCAGTGCAGACCAGTAACAGCATGCAAAAATTATTAACGACTAAAGTTTTCCAGTCCACAACCTTGTGTGTTTATGTGTGGTTTTATGTGTTTTGAGATAGAATCTCACTACTCTGTCTCAAAATATTCTGTCCCTGGCCAGGCTGAAATTACACATGTAAACCAGGCCAGCATTGAACCTACAAAGATCTACCTGTCTCTTCCTCCTAAGCGCTAAAACTAAAGGTGTGCACCACCATGTCCGGCCCTAAGACCTTTTGTGCTCTTAATAGAGTTTTTTACTTCCTTTTTACAGCAGAGACAATTTTGGGTTGATATCAAGTCTGAATGGTCCATATATTTCTTCAGAAACTTAGCAACTGCCACTCAACTCAGAATTTTCACTAAGCTAGGTAAATCATCCTCTATTGCATTAGTGAGCACAGTACAGAGTGCAACAGATATACAACCTTTTATTTAGTATGTCCTTATACAGCCTCCTACACACCCTCTATTTCTAGTCATACTGGTTTCAGGTGAAAATATGGCAAAGTTATTTTGTTACCTGGTTTTCTGTTTGGTTAACATTTCTTTTTGACTTTTCTGTACTTTAAGGGCTTCTTTATGCCTCATTTCAGCTTTTCTTTTTCTTTCTGCTGCCCGCCGAGCCAGAGCGTCCAAGTCAGGTTCCTAGAAGTATATACTACTTAAAATGTCACGTTAAACAAGATGAACAGAAATGTGTTTACACTTGACAGCAACACAGAAGTTACCTTTTTTTTTGAGTTTTATTTATTTTATGTCTATGAGTGCTCTATCTGTATGTACAATTTTATGCCATAAGAGGGCATCAGATCTCATTTGTTGTGAGCTATCATGTGGTTGTTGGAAATTGAACTCAGGTCCTCTGGAAGAGCAGTCAGTACTCTTAACCACTGAGCCATCTCTCCAGACCAGAAGAGCTGTCATACCTTCCTAAAGTACACAGATATTTTCCAAAGCATGAAAATGGTACCACCACCACCGTACCATAGTAGCAATCATTAAGTTTAGTATGAAAACATAAAATATCAGGCTACTTTGGACAAGGGTTAAATTAACCAATAAAATATTTTATTTAAACTAAAACATCAAATTTATAATAATATAGAAGGTTCTTTGGTATGTAGAAATAATATGGATGTCATTCAAATGAATTAAGCTTGGAAAAATGTCTAAATACAAGGCCGACAGTGACCTGAAAAATAGGTAAAAATAAATAAGTAAATAACATTAGAACTCAGGGCTATTGGTAAAGACACACAAAAACCAAGCTGCCACATCACTTCAAGGTATTCCTTTTCCTCAATAATTGTTATTAAAGATTTGTCTTCTTTGGAGCCAACCTGTTTATCGTGTGTCTGACTCTGGGATGACAAACATTTCTTTCCTTCACCTCTTCCTCTCTCTCTCCGCTTTCCTTTTTATTTAGTTGTTATGTAGCCTTGACTTGTAACTTACTATGCTGACCAGACTGGCTCAGAGCTTAAGGGAGTCCTCCTGTCTCTTTTCTTGAGTGTTGGGATTAAAAACGTCCATGTGTAGCACACCTGGCCAAACTACTATCTTCTAGCCATAAATCACAATAAGCAACAAATGAACTCAAGGATCTGTTGAAACACTGAGCTTTACTTTGCCTTTAAGAAAATGATGCGGGGCTGGAGAGATGGCTCATCGGTTAAGAGCACCGTCTGCTCTTCCAGAGGACCAGGGTTCGATTCCCAGCACCCACATGGCAGCTAACAACTGTCTGTAGTTCCAGTTCCAGGCAAACACCAAGGCAAATAAATAAAGTTTAAAAAAAAAAAAAAAAAGAAAAGAAAAGAAAATGATGCGACACAAGTGTGCATGTATTCACTAATATGTATTTAGAGGAGTGAGGAATGAATCTGAATTTGAAAAGCTGAATTTAGTCCCCTGAATCTATTCAAACTGCTTGAGACAGACAATTTCTGATTCATAGGTTACCATCTTTTATACGGGCAAGAACCAGAAGAAATAATATTAACTTGAATGCCAGAGGAAGAAAGATGTACTTGGCATGATTTACAAGGAAAAAAATAAAAATATTATTCTCACAGTAGAGTAAATTGATTTAGAAAATAAAGGTAGGCTTGCTTCTCCCAGTTCTATACATTAAAATGTTTATAATGCAATCATTCAATAAATGCAATTTAATATGAGCAGTGATGACAGGAGCGCACTCACATTTTCTTTAGCCTGCCGATGTCCTTCTCCCATATGCCTTAGACTTGACAAATAGAGTTTTTCCAAGTTCTGTATTTTCTGGCTCTGTGCTTCCTCCCATTCTGCCCTTAGCTCCTCAGCCAAATGTGAAAACTGCTCATTTCGCCTCTGTTTTATGTCTTCTCTTATCTGGAAGGCAATGCCCCTTTCTTGTTCTCGAACCTGAAAGATAAGTATTTCATACAAAATATGTGAAGGAGGTTTAAACAATTTTTAAAAATCTGAGAGTAGAAATTCAAATGAATTCTCTTCAGGTGGGTCAATTCTTCTAAATACTCATGAGATAAAAACTATGGTTAGCAGAAAAATCCAAATTGGCAGAGAAAAAAAGGGGGGTGGTTACTTAGAAATTTTTTATTGCATTTATTTATTTGTACATGTGTGTATTGTAACACTGGAGCCAGAGGTCAACCTACACACAGGTCGCTGGGATAGGACCTGTGTTGCCAAGCTAAAGTACCTTTACCTATTGAGCCTCAGCGACCTCAAAACTACTTCTAAAGTCCCATAATTGATTTGTTTCAACTGCTCCCTTACCCCTAATAACATATAAAATACTAAAATACTAAAGTGATCTCACAAGTTTCATAGCTGAGGCGTCAGCTGAGAGTCCCTCTCTTGGGTACATCATCTCTGATTCTACAGGGAAAGCTATTTATTGCATGACCCACAAAAGCTTAACTTTAGATTGCTAGAAAGGGCAATCTACAATTTCCTAGTAAATTTGTCTTAGAAGCTCATATAAGTAAATCTGTTTCATCTTTTCAGTAGTCTTCTCCAAATTCTTTCTGAGATTCTTTTTCTAATTTTCACCAACCATCTATCATTTACAAATGGGGCAGAAAGATTTTAAAAGCCAGAATTTGAGGAAGATAACTGCAAAATAATGTCTTCTGGATCTAAATGAACTGTTACATACATGGACTTACAATTGTTGACATAAGACCTGCATAAGATCAAGCCAGAAATAACTCCTGAATGGAAAGGAGGGCTCATAAAACCCCACCCCAGCTAAGAAACTGATAGCTGCTGGGGGAGTGTTAGTTTTCTTCAGCAATGTGGCCCAATGGTAAGTTGCTGATGTTCCAATGGATGGCAGTACACATTTGCAGGTGCAGGCAGAATTAAATAGACTCTGTGGGTTATAGGAGAGAAAGAAAAAGATGATGAGACTGGAGAGATGGCTCAGTGGTTAAGAGCACTGACTTTAAGAGGACCAGGGTTCAATTCCCAGCACCCACATCGCAGCTCACAACTGTCTGTAGTTCCAGTTCCCAGTTCCAGGCAAACACCAAGGCAAATAAATAAATAAAGTTTAAAAAAAAAAAAAACAGGAAAAAGATGATATGAAGTAGGAAAAATGTGAGAGGAAGTAGAGGAGAAAATGGAGGGATAAGAGGGGGTGAATATGATCTAAATATATTGCATCCACATATGTAATCACCAAGGAATAAAAAAATTAAATATATATGTATCTATTTAAACAACTATTTTTCAATACTTGACTTAAGCAATATCTATCTTTCAACATTTTTCAAATGTTCCAAAACTGGTCTATAAACAAGAACCAAGGCTCTTTCAAAGACAGATAAAGTTCATAAATGCAACATTTTATTTAGAACAATCTAATCCAAAAAAATCAAGGATTTGAGAAAGACAAAAAAAATTTAAACTCTAAGTAAATGATACCTGAAGCAATCTTAATTTCCGTCTTCTCTCATAATCTTCTTTCAAAATGAAGGCTTCTTCATTAGGACTCAATCTCAGCTTTCCAGTGTTCATTACCTTTTTTTTCATTTCTGTGTATTTTAAATATAAAGGATCTGAATTGAAGAGAAACAAATAAATGCCTATAAAACAGATTATTAAAATAGGGCAACAATTAGCAATTCCAAAACTTCAATGGTACTTACACATAAATGTATGCATGTATATACAGAGATAGATATGTGTAAAACAACATAGGTAAACAAAGTCTAACTTATTTACAAGTAGTTATAAATCTGGTCTTTAGGTCACTGGTTGTCAGATGAGAAAGAAAATAAAAAGTGGGTAGAACTACTCAGAAGTTCTACCTATAGCTGACTGACAACACTTCAGACCTTACTTTTTCCCTGTTTTGGTATTTTCAGACTTTATTAAGCACCTAAAAGATGTGTTGGCACTGAATAAATGTTTTCTCAAGATCAATTCAACACTGGTAACCTGTACCTAAACAAAACGAAAAAGGTAACTTTAAGGGCCCCTGGCTTGCTGTACATAATTTAATCCCTCAGCATCACTAATTCCACTGAATTTTATCAGTTCTATGGGCTTAGTCTAAAAGATTCCTCAACAAGTACAAACATATAATATTAGTTAGGGGTTCTATTGTTTCAATAAAACACCATGATCAAAAGCAACCTGGAAATAAAAAGCTTATTTCAGCTTTATAGTTCCACATCCAACACAGTCCATCATTGAGGGAGTCAGGGCAGGAACAGCAGAAACTTGGAAGCAGGAGCTGAAGTAAAGGCCATGAAGGCTGCTGCTCACTGGCTTGCTCAACCTGCTTATACCATTCAGCACAACCCTTCCACATCTATCATTAATCAGGAAAATGTGTTACAGGTGTGTCACAGGCAGATTTTGTGAGAATATTTTCTCAGTTGAAAATCCTCTTTCCAAATGACTCTACCTTGTGTCATGGTGACATAAAACCAACCAGGACATATGTTATCCTTCTTGAAAATGATCATTAAAAAACAGACCTACAGAATAATCTAATTAAATATATGAAGTATATAGATCCTCAGGTCTGTTCTTCTATTGGTATTTTTTTTAAAGATTTATTTATTATGTATACAGTATACAGAAGAGGGTACCAGATGTCATCATAGATGGTGACATCATAGCCACCATGTTGTTGCTGGGAATTGAACTCGGGACTTCTGGAAGAACAGTCAGTGCTCTTAACCTGAGTCATCTCTCCAGCGCCTCTACTGGTATTTCTTGGGTGTCTTCCCTACATTTTTCTGTCTCTGTGATTCAAAGATGGAACTCAGAGCTTTGCACATGTGTTTTCACTGTGCTACAATTCCAATCCTCTTCTCTAGAATTTAGATTTTTAATATGCTCTTATCTAGAGCAATGTGATATAGAAAACTAGAATCTAATAATTTATAGTGGGTGTAATTTGAAACCTCTTTCCAAGTAATACTGCTACCAATCTGCTCCCATGATCACTTAGCATCACCACACCATTATGATTTTACCTGAAATGAGTGCATGTGTCTCTGGTCTCTTCACAGTGATAAGCAGGCAAACTATATTACTGGATATTTTAGAGCTCTATGAAGCAAGCTCAAGCTTAGCCTCTTCTATGGAGCTGTCCTCTATGAATGAACTTTACTCACTCATCTCGCCTAAAATATAGACTATATGCATATTCATAAAGGGATGGCTACTTTTTCACTTATTACTATAGATAGTAGCTAGTTTTCTTAAAACTCTCAATACTCAAATAAATATAATAACTTAAAAATACTGTTTCAATTAAGTGCTTCTACTAGAAACGAATACTTTATTGAGTGAATTCTCCATTGCAAGTGTGGCCAGGACAAGTACGGTCTTATTCATCACCTTGTGTTTTTTTGTGTGTGCATGTAAAAAACTGTCTTGCACTTCATAGATAATTTATGGTAAACTGAAGGAGACAGAGACTTAGTACAGACCCAGTCCTAACTATATACAAGAGGGCTCTGGTTTCAAACATGAGTAACTGCTTGAATTGAAAACCTTTTCCAATACATCCCACTGACATTCTTAGGAAAAAGCAAAACAAAAACAAACTCCCAAGGATGTTTGGGGCTCCAAGGGAGGAATATTGTAAGCTATTTCCCGTAGGAGAAAATTATTTCTTCTATACCTATCAAGTAGAAACCTGTTGCCTAGTTTATTCACTAGTCATTTCTGTGTCGATTTTTAAGTTCTCTGTTTTGTAACTGCCCAATAATGGATACAGTAAGGCTTACCTTGATATATTTCATTCTGAGAATTAGGCAGTATCTGACACACAGTAATCACAACATTAATACTAGACTTAAACGATGTGGATGCAAGAACCATCATTGCCATTTGCTAGCAGAAGGCAGGAGCCAAGTCTCAAATCCCTTGGGTCTTGTTTCTCTCTCCGTGTATAGGGGGAGTAATACCCACCACATGGGGTTGTACTAAGTGTATGGCTTAATTAGTACGAAATCGCCGAACACATTCTAATAAAAAGACTGACGACAACCGTTTGCTGCTATAGTTTCTTGGGGTAGGGTCTCACGATGTCGCCCAGGTTAGCCTTGAACTCGAGGCACGGATACTGCAGCACTGCCTCGCGAGTGTGGGGATCACTGGGTGAAGCAACACTCCGGGCTGGGACTGATATTTTTTTCAAAGCTAAGTGTGACAGAAGAGTACCAGAGGAGCTGGTGGCGGATCATGTAGAAGGGCCGCGTTCTCTGCAGAACCGGCCTCGGGGCGTTTAAAGGGCCTGCAGTCTCACCCATCAGCTCGCGGTCTGCTAGGAGAACCCTGATGGGCCTCCGTCACTCACCTGACAGCGTGTGCGGTCGGACTTCACGGCACACAGGCATCCGCAGCCTTCCAGCCACCCAGCAGCCGTTTGGGCATCTGCGGGACGGCCATCGCGAGGCTCTCGTCACTTCCGTCATTCAAACGGCCCGCCAATGGCGGGAGCGGACCGCGGGAAGCAGCCTAGTCCCGCCTCCGCCGGGGCCGCGGGGTAGGCCGCGCTGTGCTAAGTCCCCGCCCACATCCAGCCCGGCGCACGCGTAGCCCCGACTACATGCGCGCACGCGCAGTCTTGCGAAGAGGGCCATTATTTCTCACAACTGCCCGGTGTCCAGTCTTATTTCCAGTCTCTGACGTTGTGTTCACTTCCCAGACCCAGAAGCAGAGATATAGGAAAGGGAAGCTCTCTGACGAGCCGTGCAGGGGGATACTAGTCTTTTTTGTTCTTGAGGTGCGTTTGGTTCAGTCGCCTGGCACTTCGAGCTTGTCTTTGTTGACCTGTTGATTGGATAAATTATGTGCCCTACCCAGCTGGCGTCTTGGACAGAAAGTCCTCAAGTGGAAATTTGGAATTGAAATGTGTTCTGTTTTTAGTAGGAGCAACTGCAGTAGGCTGAGAGAACGTCAGTCTGTACATGGCGACTGTGTTGCTTTCTAGCTGGGACCTGAACCACTGGAGTCGTAGTTTCTTTCTCTTTAGACCTATTGCTGTAGACCAAGCCACCTGAAAATGTCCCAAGTGGCGTAGTCTTTTCACCTGGCATCCGTTTCTTGTCAGCTAAGGGCTCAGCTGGAAGTGTTTAGTGGGGTGCCTGCCTCCATGTGACTTTGCCATCTAATTCACTGCTTGTTCACTGGGTTTTCAGAGGGAGTGCCCTAAGAAAACATTCTCTGGGAAAGAATAAGGCTGTTAGTGCTTTTGAAGGACAAGCTGAGGCATTGTTAATTTTGCCCAATTTTATTGGCTAAGTATCAGGATCAGCCCAAATTCAAGTTAGGAAATTAAGTCGTTTTGGGCATCTTAATCCACTGGAATGTTTTCATTAATACGTGACTTGCCCTCTTCCCTGAGTCCATGGAAGACTCAAAGGTTAAGAATCACATGAAGACACTTGGCAGATTTTCAAAAACTATAAGGTCTTCTGTTTGTGTGTGTTCTTTCTTGTTCAGAGCTTTACCCTTTGCTAGCCTCTCAGGGCACAAAGTATGACCAAGACAGGACAATTGGCACCCTCTATCTCCCTTGCCATTGTGACTGGCCCATGGATGAGTACATGACCTCAACTGGGCCAAGAGTGTTTTTAGTAATTGTTCTGACTGGGACCAGCAAAGAACACATTCTTTCAGTTCATGCTGGGATGTGGATCTGGAGCCTTGCTTAGTGAATTCTTCATTGGGTGACTCCACACAAGCTGATCTGAGAGTGAAAATCTGACAAACATAAGGAAATAGGAAGAGGGAATTACAACAGTGTCTAAACTCCTGGATGCAGCCATCTCTGAGGTCAGCAGCACCCTTGGTCATTCTGTCTCTTTCTGACAGGAACCCTGGATTTAAGATGTTTTCAATATGGGGTTCTGTGTGTTGTAAATTTAAAAAGGCTACAGTTTTGTTTGTGAGAGACTGTCTTACTGAGTGCTCTGGAACTCGATATATACATCAGGCTGGTCTTGAACTCACAGAGATTTTCAACTCTATCTCCCTAATGCTGGGATTAAAGGCATGTGCCACCACAGCTTGTCAGGTTACAGGTTTATATTCTGTAGACATAGTATCTGGTGTCTTGGGGGCTAAAACAAAATAATGGTTGAGCTATGGGATCCAGAGTCCAACCTCATGAATGTAAATTTCTATTTTACCAACTCTGATCCTATACTAATTCTCGAGCTTCCCAAAAGTGAAATCAGTTCCTCATGCCAACACAGATTACTACAGGTGCACAGTAAAGCAGGTCCAGACCAAAGAAACCTCTGAACAGGTTGCAGTGTGCTTAAAAATGTGCATAGGTGCTTAAGAGAAAAAAGAAAATAGATAGTCATAACAAAAATAGTTTAAAAATTATAAAGTCTTTAGAGAGAGAGAGCAAAGTATAAAGAAAAAAGGCAAGATGCGAAATAAACATTGAGTCTGGGTTCTATAATGTGTTGTGTTAACTTTTAATTTTTTTGAATGGTTATAAGCAAATGATGGCTGTGGACGATCACTGGATTGTAAAAGGAACTGCTGAATGAAACCAGCAGTTACTAAATACTTTAGGGATGGATGTCTTAACTTTAAAATGAAATTGAGAAAAGGTATGGCATTGGAGGAGAGGCTATGCTTTTGTTTCCACAGGAAATGAAAGGCTGTAGATTCCTTTAAGGTTAATGTAAATCAGTGTGGTGGCGGGGGGTGTGGGGGTTGGGGGGGTGGGTGTTAGATGAAGTTTCAGTTATTTACCTGGTTAGTAATTTTCCAGTGCATCCCTGAAGCACCAGATATATAAGTCTGAGGTTTACCTTCAATAAAGGGCATTCTCCTTGAATGAATGACCCAAGTGTCTGTGTCTTTTCCTTTTTTTTTTTTTAAGATTTATTTGTTTGTTTGTTTGTTTATTATACAGTATATAGAATAGGGTACCAGATGTCATCATAGATAGTTGTGAGCCACCATGTAGTTGCTGGGAAGTTGCTGGGAATTGAGCTCAGGACCTCTGGAAGAACAGTCAGTATTCTTAACCTCTGAGCCATCTCTCCAGCCCGTCTGTGTCTTTTGCAATCCAAAAGCCTGAGCCTGACTTGACGACCCCAAGTTGCACAGGCCACTACAGTCTTCCAGATGTCCTTGGCTTGTCCACCAAAGATGAATGCTCCAACATTGCAAGGGAACCTTGGGTAACTGTCCAGACAGTCACATGTGTCATCATTTCTATAGTTTTGGATGTGGCTTGTCATGTACCTCCTGTTTTCTCAGGTAATATTAATTTTTCTGGAGTCTTTGATGGAGTTGAAGACTAGATAGTTACAGTTTTCCTTAGTTATAGAAGGTAAATTAGGTACAAAACCTTGGGCTCATCAAGATAAGATAAACGACAGAGTATTTTCTCTGAATTTGCCAAATACAAATGGACTAGATATTATATATGTAATTCTTGGTAATTGTTCTTTGTATATAGTTTTACTATGTTAAAACTAGAACCTTTCCTTTTTATTTAAACAGAAAGGGAGAAATGTGGGGTAGAATATTTGTTTAACTATGTAAAGATGTTTGCATTGCAGAATATTTGACTATGTAAAGATATATTGCATTTGTTTTTGCTGAATTTGTTTAACTATATAAAGATGTGTGGCTGTTTTACCTTGCCTGCCTAAGGCACTTGATTGGTCTGAATGAAACCAGCCTAGATACTTTAGAGATGGATGTCTTAACTTTAAAATGGAATTCATAAAGTGTATGGCATTGGGAGAGAAAGCTGAACAGAGGAGGGATGAGTAGGCTGGTGGGCAGAGAGAAAGGGGGAGCCAGCTATCCAGCAAGGGACCACTTAGCCAGAGCTAGCCAGCCAGAGACGTACGAAACAGGAAAGCAGAATGGACAGCATGTAGATGAGGTAAGTAAGCTTCAGGGCAGCACATAGATTAATAGAAATGGGTTAAGTGAAAAGAAACTAGCTAGAAATAAGCCTAAGCTAAGGCCAAGAATTCATAATTAATAATCATCTCCATGTCATTATTGGGAGCTGTTTAGCAAGCCAAAGAAAATTTCAACTACAATCTTTCAAGAACAGAAGTAATCTAAGAGGTATCATCTGACAGCCTCCTATTTGGGCCCCCCTGATATTGGCACCACAAGGGTAGAACAAGCAGCAGTTGTTCAATGGGACTAAGATCAAGAGTGTGGCAAGCAAAGATGGGCCAAGACTCTTCAAAACCCAGATATTGTCTTTAAGTCATGGAGTAAGTGATGAGCCATTTACTTGAGTAAAAAAAGAAAAGTATGGGCTGAAGAGATGGGTCAGTGGTTAAGAGCACTTGCCGCTTTGCAGGGGCCCCAGTTCAGTTCCAAGCACCCACATGATGGTTCTCAATCACTCCTAACTCCAGTTCCAGATTTGTTTCCCTTTCTGACCTCTGCCGGCACCATGGACACATGTGGCACACATATATTCATGGATGCAAAACACTCATATACATTTAAAAAGAAAAAGGAGAAGAAAGGGAAATCCATTGTTCCATTATTTAAACCTTTTTGGCATATTGTTTCTATGAGATGCAACAAAACCATTGATACTGAGCTGCAAGTGTGTAAGCTGTTAGTTATATGCTTACAAAGACAGGGAAAGCTAGACAAAAAGGAAAAACAAGGTAATTTACAACCCAGAAAAAATACACTCAAGTGGGGCTATGTAGAGACAGCATAGCTTTGATGTTGGATGCAGATGTGGGTCTGAGCACCCACTCTACCAGAAGTTAGCCTCTCTGAACCCCTCAGGAGTAAAGTACCAATTTTCACAGAATGTTCTCTGTGTCAGAAATTTTCATTCCATCTAACAGCAGTTGTAAAGACAACATTTAAAAACTCAAGCTGAGAGTCTAGAGAGATGGTTTGGTGGTTTGGATCACTTGTTCATGCAGAGGGTCAGGGTTCCATTCTCAGCACTCAATGCTAGCTCATGACCATCTGTACCTCTAGTTGCAGGGATCCAACAGTCTCTCTGGCCACTGGAAAATACACACCTGCAAAAAAGACACCCACAAAATAAATGAATAAATAAAAACCTTCAAGCTGTAAAAACCAAGTAGGCTGTAATCACCTTACTTAAGGCATAACTAGTTATCAAAGATCATGGTGTGATTTGTCCACCATTACTGAGCCAGATCGCATCTCAGCATCTCTATTACTGCCAACTGACCTGCTTTAATCGATCTCAGAGAACTGCTCCGGGTGGCATAACATTCTTTTCATCTAAAGTTATTTCCAAAGTGAGGCTAGAAGACAGAAGGTGAAATCATAGTACTTGAGAGGCAGATCCAGGAAAATTGTAATTTGAAACCAGTTTGGGCTGTGCCATCTGCAGCAACATTATTTCTCCTTACTTGTGAGAATAGTGACAATTTACACACATTTAAATACTTGGTGCTCAAAAATGTAGCCCAAGGACAGCAGCAACAGGGACACTAGGAGATGCTAGAAATTCAGGCCCTCAGGTCCTGCTTTGACATGCAAAATCACAATCTAAATTTTACTCATTTATATGTTCTTAAATTTTTTTGAAATACTCAGTATTGAACTCAGAGCCTCATACAAGCTAGACAAGTTATACCTCAAGCCCTCAGAATCTATATTTTGAATAGACCTGCCCATTGTTTATAAGCACCTTAACATTTGAGAAGCCCTAACACACATAGAGCCCTGTGATAAGAGAGAAAGCTCAGTGTTATGCTATATATTTTAAAATCAATAGATGAAAATATGACACTGTGTTTCCCAGCCACAGTGTTAGTTCTTTGGATTATGGCAGATCTTCAGTACTCATTTCCTCTCTCCAGATCTTACCTCCTAGAGTCAGTGGGAAGTCCTTCCAGACTGGCAGTGACATTCAAACGTACCTGCCCCACTCTATGTCTGACGTGGTAAAGCTTTGGTTCTAAAGGTCTCTCAGGTAAATCTTTGACTTTTTTTTTTTTTTTTTTTTTTTTTTTAATGAATGAGGCAATTTATTAACCCAGCAGCCTTTGTTCTAATGCTTCTTGTTGGCAGCTGCCACCTGTCCGGCAATCCTGTCCAGATCTCTCTGTCCCTGAGGTGTTAGCTTGCGGCCCCCATCCTGGTCCTTTCCCACCATTTTCAGCCCCTCCAGGGCTTGGAGGACCC
>PVIH01018526.1:0-38205 GCA_004025045.1 Sigmodon hispidus
AGTTGAGGTCTTTGATCCACTTGGATTTGAGTTTTGTGCAGGGTGACAGGCTCGGATCTATTTGCATTTTTCTACACACTTCCTTCCAGTTATGCCAACACCATTTGTTAAATATACTATCTTTTTTCCATTGAATGTTTTGGGCCTCTTTGTCAAAAATCAGGTGTTCATAGGTTTTTGGGTTAATGTCTGGATCCTTTCAAGTCACTCAGACTCAATTATTTTATTATAATAATGGAAAATAGCCTAGCAAATTTCCCCACACCAAGATTATTATAAAACTCCATGTCAGAATATGAGTTCATTCAAAGCAAGAGACTTAGTTACTTTGTTCAGAACTATGTTCAGAATATTTGAAACATAACTTGGTTGGTCAAAAACCATTTAGCGAGTGACTGAATTAAAAGCAAAGATCCAAATATTTTGTCTAGATTTTTCAACTATATGCTCATGCATGCATAAAAAAGAGATATTTCTATGTGAATTCATTGCAATTTCACTTTTAACATTAACAGATGTTTCTACCACGGCTGTATGAAATCTGAAATTTTCATAAGAATTGATAATAGTTGATAATCAGAGGTGATGAATTCTAACACACTTTCATCATTTCATAGTTGTATCTTTCTAGAGTTTTCATCAGTGTTGCATTTAGTCAACAGCCACTACATGGTACAAAGACCAAGGCTGGGAATCGAAATAGAAAGGAAAAGGCAGACAAGCTTTCCCCATGTTTTCTTAAACCAGATGTTTAGTAAGCAGCAAAATTAATTTTATCTAAGGTGTTAAACATAAAAGAATGGTAAAAAATTAGTTTTCTTCAATGTAATATTTTTTTTAAACTTTATTATTTATTTACTTATTTGCCTTGGTGTTTTGCCTGAATCTGGAACTACAGACAGTTGTTAGCTGCCATGTGGGTGCTGGGAATTGAACCCAGGTCCTCTGGAAGAGCAGACGGTGCTCTTAACCACTGAGCCATCTCTCCAGCCCCCTCAATGTAATATTTTAAATGTTCTAGAATTTGAAATAACAAGATAAGAGGTATTTGCATCTTATTTTATCTGTTTTACAACTAATATTTACACCTCAGTCAAAAGGTGATTGGAAGATAGAAGCACCCTCTAGAAATCAACACAGGTTTGTTTTATTCTGACCAAGTTGCTTAGATAAGGATCCAGACTCCAAAGACCTCCTGTGCTATGTCAATTTGAATGGAGAAAATGCATGCACAGATCATAAATTAATGTCTGGAAAACGCCCATGAACTTCTGCCAGCAGCAGCTAATTTGCAACAATGGGGGCTTCATGAAAATGCCAGTTTCAGCCAGCATGGGGAAGCAAGTAGAGCCATTTGGGCGGATGGAGAATAGTGATACCTGCCAACTGATGTTGGCAGGAGACAGTCAACCCAACAAGTGCCAGGACTCATCAGCATATTTTCTGTTATGAGCACAGACATTGTGTCTAAAAACACGAGCCTTGAGAGGGCAATGTGGCTGCAGACTGCAAAGGGGAGCATTTCAGCAGGTGGGTGACATGGGCATTTAGAACAGTTGTGGCAACAGGGAAATAGGAAGAGAAAGGAGACAGACAGAGAGAGAAAGTAGTGAGGAGCCGAACAAGCTTGTGTTGCAGTTTTAGGACTTCCCTAATTATAAGTGTAATAAATGTTCTGAACAAAAAGATGAAGATAGTAAATAATATGAGTGAATACAGCATATGTGATGGGGAAATACTTTACAAGGATGGAGCATTACCCTTAGCAGTACTAAAAACTCAGAAATAGTGTTCAATGGCCTGTTCAAATTAACAGTTTAAGCAAAACTATGTTGAATAAAGAATATTGCTTTATGCTGACTTAATGTAGCCCAATGAAATTAGTAATTCCTCATGTTACATATATAATTATTTATTTTGAAGTCATAATAACTGCAACAAATTACTCAAAGACATTCAGTTAACTTGCAATGTTGTATTTAGCATGAACTGGGTAATACAAATCAGTATTTGGACAATAGTCTATCGATTTAGTTGGTCTTCAGTTCTGCTTCTATGGCATGAATTGTTTCCATCTTTTTTTCATTTGTTTTTTATGTGAGTTCATGAGCATCTATTTGTTTGTGTGTGAACGAGCGGGGACCATTTGACTTGAAAAGAATTAGTTGTTTCTTTCAGGGTTTTTTTTTTTTTTCACATCTGTGGGATTAAAAGTGACTTAGAACAAGGAACTTGGTTCTAGGAATTGTCTCTTCTGTATCTGTAGGATTCTCTGGGAGCTTCATCAACTTGGTTTGTTTTCTTTGTACTGTTAACATTTCTGCTTGAGGTTCTCTCAAAACATTTTAATTGATCAATGTCTGCTTATGTTTCAGCTGTTTATTTATTCAGGATCTGAGAAGATGAAACTCCTTTACACTGCCCTGAACCAAGGAGACATGGGCTTCTAAATCCCAGTTTGGGGCTCATTGGTTGGGACTTCTGGAAATTTCCAGATCTATCTGAGGATTTCCTTCCAGACTCATAGTCAAGTGGACATTAGAGTTCTAGGCTCTTATCCTGAAGTCCAATACGAAGGGCAGCCTCCCTCGGCTTGCTGACTTCACTGCCTGTGGTCTCCATCTTCATTTGAGGAAGTCTTTGCTTTGTTATACACAGCTACCTACAAATTAATTTTGTAAACTTTTGACACGTGTATTTTTATGAACATTTAGATAACTTGGTCTACCAACTAAATGGAACAGATTTTATTTTTAACTTCACCTTTTAAAGTTAGTGAAAATGATTTGTTAAAATTCATAAAATATAATAAATGTCTATTATGTACTCTGTCTTTTTATGACTACTTTGAGTTGTCTTGCTTTTATTAATATTTTTAAATTCCTTCCAAATCCTTGAAGGATAATCCTCCTTGCAAGTGTTTTCAGGATAATTTTTAAACAAAGTAAATATTTCCACAATGGGAAACACAAACATAATAAGCTCATTATGTGATAATTATTTGAACGCTCAATAAATCACCATGTGAAACCCAGTTAGCACTCCTATATTCTCGGCAAGCATATGTTTTTAGTAATTGGATCTTATTAAATTTCTTAGAAAAAGAGTTGTTACTTAAAACTATTCAGAATCACTTATAAAATCAAGGAAACTCTTAAAAGAAATTTATCATATTATTAAATGTAATGAAAAAATACTTATTTTCTGTCCCTTAATTATACCAATGCAATTTGCTGATTACATTAACATTAGTAGCAACTGCCATAATTAATGTAATGCAAAACAGTCTTCAATTTTACTGAAACTAAGTGGTAAAATATAGTCCTCCTTACCAAAAACTTATTTGTGCAATAGAATGAGAATAATCAACTTTCTACATTTTACAAAATTCCCATTGATCTGTTCAAATCATATTTGATCATAAAATACAGAATGTTTAAAATTTTACCATGCCAGTTGGAGCAAATTACAAGGTATTTGATATAGATATCATAATTTTAAACTGTTTAACAAATTGTATGATATTAAATCATGTGTAAGTTTTAAAAAAACCATTACTCAGCAATTTAAATTTTATTTAAAGCAATTTAAATAAAAAGTAGAAAGAAACAAAACACTAAAAAACCAAAATAAAAGAATGAAAAATTCTTGAGATAGAAGTTATTATACTATATTCCTGATGTTTTGGGTCAGGACAGAGCACACATAATAAGGGTCCTATGATACAGAATTGTCTAAGTAATGTCCTAGCCTTTGTAGTTGACATAAATACACTATTTGAACACATAGCAGTGTCACCTAGTAATTCAGTGGGCAAAATAATTTCATTGTAAGTGTACTCTATTTTGTCATTTAACATTTTTTCCATACCCACCATTTCTCCCCCCTCCCTACCACTTCTCCCAGTCTTCCTCCTACTTCCCCTCACCCTACTCACTCCCCAGAGAGGGCAAGGAATCCCAAGGTGAATCAATTCAGTCTGCCATATCCAGTTGAGGTAGGACCCAGTCTGTTCCGCAAGTACAAAGTCTGAGAAATGTATTCTCCTGCAGAGTATGAGCTCAGAGAAGCCAGTTCATGCACCAGGAATAAACTCTGGTCCCAGTGCAAGAGGCTCCACACACTGCTCACACTTTTCAACTGTCATTGACATTCAGAGGGTCCAGATCCCTCCCATAAAGGTTTCTCAGCTGTCATTTTAAAGTATGCTAGCTCCCAACAGCACTGGACAGCCAACTCTGCTGGTCTCCCTATCATGATTTTAATCCCTCTGCTCATGCAACCTTTCTTCCTTCTCTTCAGCTGGACCAGCAGCTCAATCCTGTGTTTATAGAGCTCTGCATCTGCCTCCATCAGTTGTTCTATGAAGGTTCTATAATGGCCATTATAGTGGTCATTCATATGATAATCAGGAAAGACCAGTTTAGGCAACCTCTCCACTATTGCTAGGAGTCCTACCTGGGCTCATCTTGTGGGTTCTTGGGCATTTCCCTAGCACCAGGTTTCTCTCTAATCCCACAATGGCTCCCTCTATCAGAATATCCACTTCTTTGCTCCCCCTCTCTGGGCTTCTGCATTAAACCATCTCATTCTCTTGTGTGTGCTCTTCTCATACCCCAACACGCACCCCATGATCCCAGCTTACTCAGGAGATCTTCTCTATTTCTCCTTTCCAGGGGATCTATGGATGTCTCTCTTAACTTCCTCCTGTTACCTGGATGCTGGGGGTGAGGGTGTGTTTTGGATTGTAGCCTGGTTATCTTTTGCCTATATCTAAAATCCATTTATGAATAAGCATATGTCTGTCTTTCAGGGTCTGTGTTACCACACTCACAGTGATGCTCTCTAGATCCATCCATTTGCTTGCAAATTTCACAATGTTATTTTTTTCTTACTGCTGATTAGTATTCCACTGTGTAAACACACCATAATTATTTTTTATCCATTCTTCAGTTGAGGAACATCTAGGTTGTTTTGCTATGAACATCATTACCTAATAACCTTGGGGTAAGAATGTGCATCCTTTGGGTGGTATAGTGGTATTGCTAGATAATTGGGTAGATTGATTCCTAGTTCTCTGAAGAGCTGCCATACTGATTTCTAAAGTGCCTGTTCAAGTTTACATTACCAGCAGCAATGGAAGAGTGTTTCCCTTGCTCCACAACCCCTCCAGCATAGGTTGTCTGCCATCTATGTTTTTCATCTTAGCAATTATGACTGTATAAGGTGGTATCTCAGAGTTGTTTTGATTTTCATTTCTCTGCTGGCTCAGAATATTGAGCAATTCTTTAAGAGCCTTTCAGTCATTTGGAGTTCTTTCTTTGAGAATTCCCTATGTAGCTCTTTACCTCATTTGCCAATTGTGTTTTTGGGATTATTGATCTCTAGTCTCTTGAGTTCTCTATATATTTTAGAGATTAGTTCTCGGTCCAATGTAGGATTGGTAAAGATTTTTTTCCCATATTGTAGCCCATTGTTTTGTATTTTTGACCATGTCCTTTGCCTTATAGAAGCTTCTTAGTTTCAGAAGGTCCCATTTACTAATTGTTGGACTCAGTGTTGGTGCTACAGGTGTTATATTAAGAATTGGTCTTCTGTACCAATTTGTTTAAAGCTGTCTTCCACTTTCTTTTCTGTCAGATTCAGTGCAACTTGGTTGGTGTTGAAGTCTTTGATCATTTGGACTTGAGTTTTGTGCAGGGTGATAGATATGAATCTATTTTTATTCTTTCACTTACCACCATTCAATTAGGCTAGCACCATTTGTTGAAGATGCTATCTTTTCTAGTTCAACCACTCTGGAGTACAGTATGGCAGTTTCTTAGAAACGAAGGAATGAATCTCCCAAGGATCCAGCAATACTGCTTTTAGGCATATACCCTAGAGATGCACATTCACGCCCCCAAAGCATTAGTTCAGCTATGTTCATACCAGCATTATTTGTAATAGCAAGAACCTGGAAACAATCTAGATGCCCCTCAACTGAAGAATGGATTAACAAACTGTGGTACATCTACACAATGGAGTACTACTCAGCTGTAAGAAAAAAATGATATCCTAAAATTCACAGGCAAATAGATGGATATGGAGAATATCCTCCTGAGCGAGGTATCACAAACCCAGAAAGATAAGCAGGGCATGTACTTATTCATTAGTGGACTAAAAAAAAAAAAAGATGTCATTGACACAGTGCCTCACTTCTGCACTGATGGCCTCTGGCAGGGTTGTGGGTGAGGAAAGACTTGTTTTTTTAAGGGTCTGGCCACATGAAGTTTAATTATGCTCCAGTAAGTAAATGAGCAGCATGAAAGGATGTCTTTGTAATTGAGGAGATCATAAGAGTGGGTATGAAAGTAAGAGAACTGACAACTGAGTTTGATGGGGTGAATGATGTAAAATCTCCAAATAATAAATATTTAAAGAAAAAAAAAGTAGAATGGGAATGTTAGTACTTCTAACCAATAGCTGTTGTGCCCTGATTTTGTACAACCTAAAAAACAAAAGAAAAAGTAAGAAAACAAAAACAAAGAGAACAGTACAAAGACTCAATAAATCATAAAGTTAATTTTCTGAAAAAAAATTACAAGATAGACAAACCCTCTTCTAAACTAATCAAAAATCAGAGAGAGTGTCTAAATTAAGAAGATCAGAAATGAAAAGGAGAACACAAAAATAGACACTGAAGAAATCTAGAGAATCACTAGGTCATACTTCAAAAACCTATACTCCATTAAACTGGAAAATCTGAAAGAAATGAACAGCTTTCTGGACAGGTACCACTTACCAAAATTTTACCAAGATTAAATAAATGACCCAAATAAACCTGTAACTCTCAAGGAAATAGAAATTATTATTAAAAGTCTCCCAAACAAAAAAGCCCAGGGCCAGATGGTTTCCGCACAGAATTCTACCAGAATTTCAAAAAACTAAAACCAATTAATACTCCTCAAATTGTTTCACATAATAAAAACAGAGGGAACATTGCTTAACTCTTTTTATATGGCTACAGACACCCTGATACCCAAACCACCGAAAGGTGCAACAAAGAAAGAGAATTACAGACCAATCTCCCTTATGAACATTGCTGCAAAAATACTTAATAAAGTACTCACAGATTGAATCCAATATATCAAAAAATGTCATCCACCTTGATCAAGCAGGCTTCATCCCATAGATTCAGGGATGATTCACCATATCAAAAATTGATAATGTCCTCCATATATAAACAAAATGAAATTAAAAAAAATGACACGATTATCTCGCTAAATGCTGAAAAAGCCTTTGACAAAATCTAACACTCCTTCATGATCAAGGAGATACAAATAAGAAAAGAAAAATTCAAACTATTTGCAGATAATATGATCATATACATAAGTGACCCCCAAAATTCTACCCAGGAATTCCTGCAGCAATGTAGCAGGATACAAGATTAACTCAAAAAATTCAATAGCCCTTATACAAAATGATAAAAAGGCTAAAAAAGATATCAGAAAAACGTCACTCTGCAGTAGCTGCAAATAGCATTTAATATCTTTGGGTAACTCCGACCAAAGAAATGAAAGACCTGTATGACAAGAACTTTAAGTCAATGAAGAAAAAAATTACGAAGAGATCAGAAAATGAAAATCTCTTTAATTATTGTCTTTTCATTCATATCTTCTTTAATTCCTGACAATCATACCAAGAAATTGGTCTCCAGTGTACACACTCTTATTCTTTAGTGGTTGGTATTTGTTATTTTCGCCTTCCTAGTAGGTAGTAATGATGCTACATCCAAGTTTTAAATTTCATGGCTTCACTAGCTAACTCTATAGAACAGTTTTCACAAGCTAATTTATTACCTATACTTTCTCTCCAGTCAAATACCTGGTCGTGTTTTTTTCTTTTTTAAAAAATACCCCATATATTTAATCTGCTTGTTCTTTTCTAGTTATTTCTATGTAAATATTCTTTGGTCAAAGCCTCTGCTACTGTTCTCTTATCCCTTCCTTCCCTTCTTTCTTTTACCAAATCTCTTCTAATCCAATTTCTTCTTTTGTGTCTTTATTTTTATGACCCAGTGTTGAATTATGGTTGCCTGCATGAGCATGCATGGGGCATTGCATAACTGCACTTTGAAATGTTGCTGGACATTACATAAGATCATAAAATATTACAATTTCAAACACAGAATCTACATCAAACGAAATATGATATCCAAAATAATGTTCTCCTGTATGAAATATTATTGTATATGTCAATGTCTTTGTCAGCACCACAGTGTATTTTATCATTCAGATTGTGACAAGCATCGTGATCAATATTCTTTCACTGTAGTTATCACATTCATTATCACCATTAGTAAAGGAACAAAAAATTTATGTAGAAAAAGCAAAGCTATCATTTCTCAAGAATATATGTCAGGTCTTGGCTCCCCTATCATTAACTATATATAATGTTATTAAGTATGTCTACTTATTCTTCACACCATTTGATTGCTGAAAAATTGTAACTGCAAACTCACAGTGTTGAAAGAACAATATGAAGATACATTAAATATGATATATATCTTCATGCAAAAATAAATAAATAAAAATGAGTCCCTCAGTATATCCACAACTTAATTTGTATTGGAACATCCAGCAGGAGGGAAGACTCTCATTTTCACCAATGTGATCTACCTGAAGTGAAAATTCACTTAGTATTTTAACCACTAATGGTCTTGGTTTCTCCTGATTAAAAACTCAGCACATTGGCACATGCATTGTTTTTCTCTATGGAGAAGCTGTATTTGGACAATGTTGTTTCCTGTTTCATCAGTAACTGGAAGTGTTTATGTCTCTCCTTATTTAGCTGATTTATCCCCCAACTGGATATTCATTATGCACATTTTCAGAAAATGTTCCTGAGTGACAAAATTTGTAAGTATTCGCATCTATCATAATTGACTGGTGTTGGCATGCTATCTGATGTGCAATATTGCTGCATAGCTGTTCACGAAAGGAACACATAATTAACAACAATGAAAAACAAAGGAAACTCTTTTTCATTTACTTCTGTCTTGGAGACCTGGAAGTTGAATTCCTGCTTCTGCATGTCTCTTTCATTACAGAGAACTCCTAGAATGATATTGCCAATGTCTGCAGCTAATTCACTGAACAATAATTCAATTTATATAATTCAAATAATGTAGTGTCTTAGTTGATAGCCCCCTTACAAGTGCTCAACAACTTCATGTATCTAGAAAAAAAAATCATCATAGGCCAGAAGGACACTGTTTTTCCAACATAGCAGGACTTTTCACTGAGTAGCATTCATCTAAGCTCTCTGGAATCATCTGAAACCTCCCACAAACAAAAGCTCTGAGTTTATCCAAGGTAGATTATACTTTTACAAATCTTAGACTCTTGGACTTTTCTAGGCATGTTGTCATCTTCTACAATCAATGACACCTGTCTTTGACATATACAAAGACTGGTTGACCAATGCTTTTTGAAGCAAAAATTTGAATCATTATTCTAACCTTTAATCCATTCATTCAATTACTCACAAAACATACTTTCAAATCAAAGAACTGAATAGAAACAGAAAATTGGTGGAATTTTCCAGATCATGAGCACCTAAAACTAGGTAGAATAAATTTAAGGTTTATAACTTTTGATAAGACAATACTAACATCCATTAAATCATAAATTTTTATGTCTGTGACTTGCTGTGTTTACAATTTTCTCTTGTGATATCTTTCAATAATAAAATTTACATTTGTTTATTCTTGATTTTTTATGGTTTATCTATGCTTACAAAATGTACTTCCAAGGAAAAAATATCATTAAATTTAAATTCGCAGTTGTATGTAGTGGAGTTACTGTCAAAATTAATGATTGTTTCCTTTCTGCAGGAACGGAAGAGCACATATTGTGGGGTTTTAAATAAAGAATGGTTTTTTAACATAATTTAGAAAAACTGCAATATAAAAACAATTGCATTTTCAACTTCTGATGTACAGTGCCACAAACATCCTGCAAAACCAAATAAATAGAATAAAAATAAAATTCCCTTCTTGTCAACTAGTTGGGACCATAAGTCCAGACAAAATAAACATTTTAACCTTTCCTTTTTGATTGTATGTGTTGTTGAGTTCAATGACATCAGCATTTGTATGAGAAAGCATTGTATAGAACTGTAAATAAAGGTAAAAAATGGCCAGAAACAAGTCAATAGCTCCTGAAAAGCTTCTGTTTTTCTCAGTGGCTATTATCACTGTTATTGAACAGAAGAAACTAGAGTTATGAACACTAAAACTAACAAATAAATGCACAAAACAATTTGTTAAACAATGCTTCCTGGGGCTGGGGTGATGGCCTAGTGGGTAAAAATGCTTGATACATGAGCATGGAGGCCCAAATTGAAATCTCTAGCACCCACAATATAAATAATAGATAAATGCATAAACGCCAAAGTAAGTCTGAGTGTCTTCTAACTTTAGCTTGGTGGAGAGAGACAGATATATCTGGGTTGCTGGCTGGCCAGCCAGTTTGCCCAAACAGCAGGCTTCTGGTTCAGGGACAGACTCTTTCTGGCAGCAAAAACAGAGTGAACACAGGGTGCTGCTCACCTGTACACTCTCTACTTCCTACCACACACAAATGCTTTTCCTGAAGGGAGATAGTGAGCGAGACAGGAGTTGCCTCCTGAGTGCACAAATATCAATGATTTGTAAGCATGGGGGATATAGTGTCAGTTTTACAAATTTATTATTAATATTCTTAGTTTTAACATTCTGATAGTAGAACTTGTTTGTCTACACTGGATCATCTTATAAAAATACAAGTTTATATAATATAAAATATTCATAGGTTTCTGTTCTATAAATATTTTTAAGAATACTTGAAAAAGAGCTTCATGTGAATCATGTTCTTAGTTCTTTATGGCAAATCACATGTCCTTTAGGGATAACAGTCACAATAGAGAAAGTTACAAACTGAATCTAATTGCTATGCCACTGGTATTTAAAACACAGCTTTTCTTCACTCTGTGCCATTTTTCCTTGTGTTGTGGAATGTTCTGTATCCTGTTACTGAGCAGCAGAAGTGTTTCGAGAACACACAATGAAAGGAAGTGACTCTCCATACATAAGCCCTATTTCCAAATACAGCTGTCTGTCTGTTAGCTCCATCAGATCCACTTAGCAGGTGGTACAGAGAGAAGAGAGTCAAACTATAGCAGAGATTGGGACAGCAAAGAAAAATCAAAGGGTTAATCAGTAATGAACAAGAATCAAAGAAGGCAAAGCTTTCATTCAGTAGTCCTTATATTCATTTTATGCAATTTCTTAACATTCTATTCTATGACAGAAAACATTACAAGGTGAATTAACAGTCTGCCATATGAATTACAGAAAAGCAATTTGTAACCTTTTGTTTAAGACAGGAAAACCTTTAAGAGCACAAAGCAATAAGAAACAGGCTGCTTGGATATTTTAAAATTGCATTTATCTTAAATTTGATACACTGAAACATCAAATATATACATGTAAACAAGGCAACAATGATGTTTCAATTATTTATGTGCATTAAGTCAAGTTCAACATACCCTTTCAAATTCTTTTATATTATCATTTCTAATTTTACTTACCAAATAAAACTATTATTGTGAGTTTTCATTCCACCAATCTTCGTTCACAGTCACCCTCTTGACTAATCTCACCATCTTTCCTGTTCTCACTAGCTTTGTCCTTCCTCCTGCTTAAATTATTAGAGCCCTTCCTTCTCTTGTGTGATTTCGTAACCTGTCTGACATCCCAGTGACTGCTTATGACTATTGTTTGCTTGCTTATGTAGAGTCTTGTTAGTTAGACAAATAAAATTATGCCAGAAAGACACAAGAGAAGAGATAGGAAGGATGGAGAGTAAGCAGAAGAGAGAGAAGAAGGGGATGGGGAAGAAGGGGGAAGTCAGAGGTAGCCGAGAGGAAGTAGAGAGAAGGAAAGGGATAGAGGAAAATAAAAGAAAGATGAAATAAATCAAGTTCTCCCTCAGTTCACCCCCTTCTACTTCTGTATGTCCCAGCAACAGCTTTTCATTGGTTTAAAAAGATTATAAAATATTTTAAGATAATTGAAGTCTCAACTCTTCATGCAAAGACATTTACCCTGTCTACATGGAAGGCTTAAAATATGACACTGGCTTCAAAGTTGGCTTACACATCACTGTTGGGGGGCACTGTTTAAAGAAAGCTGTGACCCTATCTGTTGTAATGCTTCCTCCCCTTCTGCTAGGGCCTTCTGACCTGACTTGTCTGGCTGGGGGACTTGGTGTTGTGCAGATAGGGTCAATTCTACCCATGTAAGCACTTTTCAGTTATCTAGACTTGAGGTGGGCAGATCAGGTGTTTAAGCACCAGAGTCAATAACATCTTGCCAAATTCTTAGTGTTCAGGAAGTGAATAAATAGTCATGAAACATGACAAGTGTTACCTGTGTGGTTGCTGCCATTACCTCCAATTAATAATCCATTATAATTTCATCCAAATGGAACATTATATGTACCTAACCAAGTAATCTGACTAAATCACAGAAAACCAATGCTCAAATGTTCCTTTATAATTCAAGAAAATATAATAAAACTACTTATCACATGTACATATAACACATGTATGATGAAAGCTTATTTTGAGGAAGTTATAAGGCAGCCAGCGAATGCAGGCATGGTTTTTCATCAGTTTCTGAGTGCCCTTTGTTTTGTGTGTGTGTCTATTTTATATATTGAGCTATTTTCATGGCATAATGCTACACAAGAATTTCATCTCTGTGTGAGTCCATCTCTGGTCTGAGTTACTACAAATAATCATTTCTACACTGTAGATTTAACTTAAAAAAAGCTTATGACTTTTTTCAGGTAAACATATCTCACATCAATTTCTAAATATTCATGGTACTTTGCATTACCATATATTTGACATCCCCAACCCATAAAAAAACAATCTATGTATTATAATAAAATATGAATCACTGTTGATTGATTAAAAACTCGATAATACTATTATTGCCTAATTGGTTATAGAGATAGCTGTCTCATAAATACATGATTAATTTTATTTTGCTCTGATTAGTAGCCTTCTCCTCAAAACAAATAGCAACATACTGTGTAATTTTCATTAAAATAAATTACTTTGTATGAGAAGAAATCCTAAACAATATGCCTTCTGTAATTTCTCTTCATTACAGCACAAATATTTTTAAGAAAAATAGGTGCAAGAATATTTTTTTTATCAAAATAAATGATCTTACTTAGAAAAATCCTAAGGCTTTATACAATGTCTTATTTTTCTTATAACTTTGACATCCTAGTCAACAAACCACATATGGAATATATGACAATTATTTTTTATATTCTTGGTCTTTTTAAAACATTCTTACAATGTTTCAGATATATCATATATTTAATAAAATCAGCCTGGAATATCAGGGAACAGAATCACCTACAGTCAAGCCATAAATGTCAAAGTGGGGTGACACATACCTTTAATCCCATCACTGAAGAGACAGATCTTTCTATATTTCTGTGAGTTCAATACCTAAAAGCCAAGCAGTAGTAGGTCACACTTTTAATTCTAACTCTAGAATTATGATGCAAAATTGAACCTAGAAGTAAAGGATGATTGGACAGGGAAGGTATATAAGGCAGGAGGAGGCAGAAATTCAGGTATTCTGTAGAAGTGACCAGTCATGCTAAGGATCCTTGAAAATAGGAGTTACCCTGTTTGGCCTGAGATGTTGGCTCAGTGAGAATTGACTGTGGTCTGTTTCCCCTCTCTGGTATTCCAGCTTTTCCCCAATATCTGGCTCTGGATTTCCCTTAAATACTAACTAAAATTTGTGCAATGCCAAAGCTCTGTATGGAAAGAAGAATATATTCTCAAATAAATGCAAACGGTTGCTCACTTCATTGGGTCAAATAGAAACAGACATATCTCTTAGAAGTACTTAAAGCCTATTATTACTACTAAGTACAAGTCAATTGTGATAATTAATAGAGGCTGAGGTCGAGCTACACCTTTGTTGTTTTTTACTGTGCACACCATAAGAGATGGCATACTCTACAGGGATGCCAGCAATGTTAATTAGGTACTGAGTTACAGGACACAAAATGTATGACAACACAAGAACAGTAGCTCTGTAGTGGTCATTACTCATCACAGATGCACTGTTGGTGTGTTGATGTTTAAGCACAAGATGAAAACGTATGAGATAAGTAGAGGCTTGTTAGGGTGAATACCTGAGTGGTTAGCAGCTAGTGGTGAATACTCAAGGACTGTGTCTACTGAAATGCAGAAATGCTATATGTTTCAGTCACTTTATAAATATTACTAACTAGAATTCCCACAATACTACCCACTCCACTGACAAAACAGAGAGGGAAGCCTGTCTCTACGCTAGTGTGTTATTGAACAATCGAGCATGAGCCTGTTCACTGACCTTTCTGGGGTCTCAGGTTCAACTGCATCTGTTGATCAACCTCACTTCATTGATCACACAATGCAGTTGAACCTCTCAAATTTTGGAGTGCGTTCCTTTTTTCCTTCAAGGATTTCACACTCATTTGGCCTCACCCCTATCTCTCTTACAACAATGGATTATCTTGCCACTATTTCAATTCATATAGAAAGAACAAATCGAAACTTGCTCTAAATATTAAAAAACTAAGATCATGTAATTGTACTTTAAATCTGCTAAAAATGTCTCTGATCCCCTCCACAGCTCAACAAATGAAAGAGCTGTCAACAATTCCTCCTGTCCTACCTCTCCATCTTTTATCTCCCCAAATCATGCACAAATGACTTTACTTTCACACCTGTTAGAAGCTGCTGTCATCACATCTGTCTCATTTGATACTCACTGGTCTGGATCTACATTGTTGGTCTTTTGACAGCTTCAGTGTGACAGTGTTTTCAAGTCTACTGGTTCCGTAGACTTGAAGTTCAATCTCCTGTTTATTTTATTTTTTAAATTTTGCTTCTTTCAATTGACTTCTATTTCTCAATTTTTTTTTCAAGTTTTGTTGGCTTGTTTTTCTTTCCATGTAAATTGCATGTCTTATCTGTAGTTCTAAACCTTTTACTTGCTAAGATTTTTTTTAAACCTGGAAAACCAACCTTATTAGAATTAAAATTAGAATTGGAGTTATATGTATCAAACAAATATCTCCATGCCTACTTCACTTCATTCCTTAAAGGAAACTATCCATATTATACTAACAAAAGAATTTTACATTATTTAAAGGCATGCTCTTGTCTTTATTGCCACACATGCTGGTATTGCCTACTCCATTGCTCAACCACCAAGGAGTCCTTATTTATATCCCATTGATATAATAGTAACTATACGTATTTATAGAGTACAATGAGATATTTTCATTCTTAAGTTATATACAAATGTATAGCATGAGTGGTGCTCCACTCTTGATAATTAGCATATGTGTCACCCCTTGATAATTAGTATCACCACTTCCTTCTGGCAATGACATGATTTGAATGTGAAAATCTCTAACAGACACTTATGTATGTTTGACATGCTGGTTCCAGCAGGTGACACAGAGAACTGTAGGAAGTGGGGTCTGGATACAAGCAATAGGTCCTGAGGATTCAGAACTTGCCTTGACTGCTTCTGACCTCAATGTCTCTCAGCTTCCTCACGTACAGAGGCAGTAAACAAGTATCTTCACATGCTTCCTGGCACAGCTGCAAGCCACTTCTGCAGAATGCATTCTCTGACATGATGGATTGCACCCTCAGACCATGAGCCCAAATAAATCTTATTAATACTCAATTAAGTTGCTCCTCATCAGGTATTTGGTTGCAGCATTAAAATGGTAATGAGCACAGATAAATGCAACCAAAGGCTTTCACCTCCATTTTCTGAGGTATACACCTATTGTTAAGTATATTTACCTCGCAGGACCAAAGGACAAGAGAAATTACTCATTTTGTAAATGGACTGGCACCATGGAGTTCATTCCCTGCAAAGCAGTGCCTAACCCAGCCTTGATACTGGAATGAGAAAATCGGACCTGCCTGGAGTGGATGATTCATGCTGAGCTGACCCACCTTGAGACTTCCTGCCCTTTTGGGGAAGGGGATCAGGATGGGGTAGGAGAAGGCTGAAGGCAGACTGGGAGGGATTGGGAGCAGGGAAGGATGGGTGAGCAGGGGGATACATGGGGAAAAAAGACCTTTTAATAATAATGATAATAATAATAATAAATGATAAACAAAAAGTTTTTTTAAAAAAGTACATTTACCTCACAAGACCGGAGAAAAAGAGAAATCACTCATTTTGTCAGTGCACAGTATTTTACCTTGTTTTCCTTTTTCTCGTCTCCTACGGTCTCCCACTCTTTCCAGATCCTAGCTTGCTACCAATTTCTTTGAAATACACCTTAAAACCTTCTAGATATGAGTGTGACCATGTAGTATTTGTCTTTCTACTTCTGGAGAAAACTTAGAAGTAATCATTAGTTATAGAAGAACGTATGTCTATTACTAATAGAAAAGTTCAAGTCTAACACCATAATCATGGGTTCCTTTCTTTCTCTCATGACAGCACTTACTCCACGAGCAAATTTGCTGGCATTACTTCCAAATGTCTTTTCTACATTTATTCATTTTAGTGTCTGAGGATTTGCCTGCATATATGTCTGTGTGACACATGCATGCCTGGGCCCAAGGAGCCCTAAAGAGAGCACCAATTTCCCTGCAATAGTCGTTACAGATAGGTGTAAGTATAATCTGCTCTATGGATGCTAGCAAGAAGCCTGATCCTCTAGAAGATCAGTCAGTGCCCTTAACTACTGAGCCATCTCTCCATCCCCAAAACTATTTTAAAGGTAAATATTTTTATTTATTCTTCAAAATTTTATATACACATACACTATATTTTGATCACATTCATCTCCTTGTCCTATATCTTCATATATCCTCTATACTCCATCTTAGCTTCATGTACCCATTTTCCCTTCATCTATATTTTTTAAACCTACTGATTAGGATGAGTGCTATCAGAATAGTCCATCCACTGCAGTGTTGTATATCAGGGACCAAGGTGCTAACGAAAACAGACTCTCCTCCCTGTGGCAGTCATCAGCATTTCATAGTTTCTTAGCTTGGGTTGGGGCTCATGAGACTCCCTTCTTCATACTGAAATGTTCATCTGCTTTATCGCTTACAGGTCTTGTGCTGGCAAAATGTCCTCTTAAAATATTGTCTCCTTTGCTCAACTTGCTTAGCAAGTCTAATGCTTTAAACAAATACAGTAAAAACTGAAGCCAGATTATATTTTTCTCCTGCTTAAAAACTTGTGTCACTTCTTATTACAACGATTTGTGAGGGCTTTTTCATGTTGGTTTTTGGTTTTCAGGTATTGGTATTGGGTAGAAACTTGTATTTCTGTCTCTATTCCCATCTCATGATATAAAAACGTGTGTTATTACTTACTTCACAATTCCTTACCTTCTCTTTTACTCTGTGGTTTAGACACAATTTAACCCACGTTTCTGTTCACACAGGGGCACAGTGTAGAACATTCCTCCTTCCCAGAGAAGTTTAGCCTTTCTTTTTAGAATGTTATTCTATTAAAAAAAAAAAAAAACTGTTTGATGTTTTTGCAGGAACACAACAGAGGCCTTAATTATTCTTGGACTTATTCTTAGTCCAAATTTTATCCATCGAGACAGGCCTCTTAACCACATGAGCAAATACAAACTAGTTGTGTTGATAATAGATCTAATCCCAGAACTCAGGACATTGAGTTAGGATGATCTTGTATTTGAAAAAAAGCTTAAATCATGAACTAAGGGTCTGTCTTAAGTCAAACATGAAAATAAATTCGTAGTAATTTGTTACAAATTGGAGTCACATACATATTATAAATACTACTGGGCAAATTTTTGTGGCTTAAAAAGTAATTCCTTGTGAAATTACTGATTTTTTTGCTGTAGTATTTTCTGAGAATGTTATATTACATACCACAGACAATAGTATTCTATCATAAATCCTATTTTCAGCAGGTGATGCTATGTGTACATTATCATGCATATAGACATTCCATGCCATTTGCCTTCCTATTACTTTAATAAATTGTGTAAAAATCAATATTAAAGTGGGGAAAAGTTCATTTGGCTCTCAGTTTTAGACAGTCCTTCTCATAGTCAAGTAGCTGACTCTGTTGCTTTTCTGTCTGTGTAGACATAAACAGCTAGAGACTTATTTGCCTCACAGTAGCTAGTAACACAAAACAGAAAAAAACATTGACTTTCCTGTGATATTCTTCAAAGAATGCCTCCCCAGTGGCCCAGCATCCATGTAATAAACTCTATCTACAGACTTTCCAAAAGCTGGGGTCCAGGCCTTTAACAGTGTACCTGAGGGATTCTTTAAGGTTTAGACCAGAAAAAAAGAACCAGCTATGTAGAAATTGCAAAGGGTTTGCCATCAAATGCTTGAGTTTCCTCACAGGTCACAAGACTTTTACTTTACAATTTTAAGAAAATCAAAGACTAAGAAAACGCATTAATTGTGTTCATTAAGCACAAGAACATTTGTGGGTTTTCTTTTAGAGAGATGACAGCTTGTGTCTTCTTCATGCTTGCTCTGTTTACAATCCACAGCCATCCAAGGAGGCTGGTGTGCAGGGCTTCCTGGGGTGCTGTAGCTGGCATGAGGATCCTCAGCATTTAACAGGCTTTCCCCACAACATGACCTCTAACACCCTAGGCTGTCTCAGATTCCTACCAATAGGATTTCTTACCTTTATACCAAGGGGATTGGGAAAGCTGAAAACCTGCATGCAGTGTGTGCCCAGGCAGACTGCCAGGGGTTCATGCTATAAGACCTAAAGTCCTTATGAGAGCGTCTGAAACAAGTCCATCAGGAAGGCTGTAGTGATCCCATGTGTCCTATGTCCGTGACTGTATCAATGGGCTTTCCTTAATGCACAGAGTCAGAAAGTGAAATAAATATGGAACTTTATAAAGGAAGTAGAGAGAGAAAAATCAAATGCAAAACCTTTCTGTTTAAATAAACAAGGGGAGAAGAAAAACTAAGAAATGTAGTCCCTTTTGAACAAAGTAAGAACTAAATCGCCAAAGCTCAGTAAGCTCCATGCAGTCCTTGAGACAGTTTTAAACTAGAAGCTAGGGATGAGAACATATTAATAGGGCATCATTTGGAATTAAGATAAAGAGCCAAGAACTATTAAAACAAGTAAAAGCAATTAAGGCACTGAGTAACTTATTAGTGAAGTAAGAATTCAGGAAAGTTATAAGAGCATCCGAATGTAAATACAAAGTGTACACAGCCAGAGAGACATGTGGCAAGTCTGTTGAGCTTTGGTTTATTTTAATAGCGCAGGGCAGAATGAAGACAGGAGATGATTCCATGGAATTTTTAAAGCTGGAAAGTAGATATAGGAAGAACCATAAAGGATACAATAAAATGAAATTCTAAGCCAACAGTGTAGGAAACCAAACCCAACATGATATGCAATTCAAATTCTCTCATAGAGTACATATGGGCACCTATAGTATTTCTGAAATGGTTATGAGGACGGGGATTGACAGAAGAAAAAAAGACAATTAAAAGCCCATAAAAATAAAGTAGGTGTCTTGTTTCTCTACAGGTACTAACTGTGCTACTGTGCTGAAAGCCAATGGATGGAGGAAGATCTTTGGACTTCAGAAAATAGCTTATATGCAGCAGCGTAAGCATGCTTGGTCACTTTATGCACAGCAGTGTCTAAGCTGCTAGCCTGTCCCTAGGGCCTCTTATGTATAACCAGAAGCCCTGAAAAACAAGAGCTTCATACTCCAAGAAATCATACTATAATACCCAACTTCGGACAAATATCACCTAAATAACCAGGCATATCACACTACAGCAAGGCTCACTGTTCATAGGAACATTTCTAGATTTCTAATCTGCTTTTTAATTTCCTACTCTTAAATGAAAATAATCACACAGAATTTATAGGAAAACTGAAAAGATAGAAAACAAAACAAATGAAAGGGTAAATAAATTGGGGGTCAAAAAAAAAACTGCACTAACAGATTAAACCTTGAAAATAAAACAATATACTGAGAATGATAAGAGAAAGTATTGGATCCAAGAGAAAAAGGATATTGTTTTTTGCTAAGAGTGTATCATCTTGGAAATTAAAAATTATGAGTAGAGAAATCAACAAAATATTTGTAGGATGAATTTGAGAACTTTCATTTAGTATGAAAGTAAAAACAGTGTTCACTTGATGTTTCAGTAGCAACAAAAGTAAGAGAGGCCCAAATAAGCTAGGTGTAGGGCTGGAGAGGTGGCTTAGGGTTTATGAGCCCATTGCACACTGTTCCAGGGGCCTGAGGTCAGCTCCCACCCCTCACTGTTAGTGGCTCACAACTCCTATAACACCAGCTTTGGAGGATCTGACACTCCCCTGACCTCTGTGAGCACTGACACATCCACAAGAGAGGCACACATCCTAACATAAGGTACATACCTGTAACACAAACAGGTACAGATGAGAGAGAGAGAGGGGGGGGGAGGTTTCAAACTAAACATCGATCAATCTAGGTAGAGCATTTATCTTTAATGAAATCACCTAGTGTCTCTGATTCTTTCTATTTTGTTGCCTCCTCCTTCTTGGGAATCTTCCACTGGTTTATCATCTGCAGAGCACACACATTATTGTTGGATAACAAGAAGAGAAAGAAGTATGCAATTTTCTTTTTAAGGCAATACTGTCTGTAAGTGGAGCAAGTATATCTTTCTCATATGAATTAGCCCCAGATAAATTAATCATTTTAATTATTGATTACTAATTATTGGGGACAGAGGTATGCAACTGGGCATTCATCAGCAAGCTACAGAGCAGAAGTCAGTGTACAAGAGGCATAAAGGATATTCTGTTTCACAAAGACAAAAAAAAAAACAGTAATGTAATGGGGTGACCTTAGTAGGGGATTTAATAGACAAATATTTAAATAGAAACAGTGCTGTATAGAAAATGTTATTTGAAATATTTTTATAAAAGTAGCAATGTGTTTAATGAAATAGGCCTATATCAAGAGATACTGTTGTGAAAATTCAAAACAGATAAGTCAAAATCCAGTATTTTAAAATAGAGAAGGGGACAAACAACATTGGTTAAGAAGTGAAATATATTTGCAATTTTTATAGCAGAGTGGAACAGTAAATTCTCAATGAAAATCAGTTTCCAAAGTAGACTATTTTATCTACTAAATCTCAAAATTACAAGGAAACAACCATACATTTATGTGTCACATGTGCATACTGATAAAATACCAATAAAATTGACATTCTAAAGTAAGTTAAACCAACAAAGGATAAGGCAGAAGAGAGCAGAACTCAGACCTGCACCAAAGAAGAAAGAGAGGATGATGTTGGAGACCCAGGCAAGCAGCTGGGCATGGCATAGAAGCAGGTTGTCTCTGATTTCAGGAGCTTGCAAAGTACAGAAATCTTTAACACAAAGTGAGATGCAAGGGTGAGATCCAAAGAACATCTTAGAAAACCTGAGTGACTGTTTACTTAAATTTATAGAGAATACAGCAAAATTAACCATCTCAAAGACAAATGAAATGAGGAGAATTGGATGCACGCCACCAGCTGCATTCTGAGAGGATAGACTGACAGACCTTCTGGTGAGTAAATAGTGAAGTTCAACATCATGATGGCCAAGAAGCTGTAATAGAGTCATTCCACTGTAGGACCCCAGCCCAACCTTCTCTAGTCATGCTCCTCAGACTACCCTTTTACCTGCAACAACATCCTGATTACATCTGAACCTGTAAGGGGCAATCTTAAAGACAGTCAAATAAGCAACTTGGCTTTTAGTGCTTCTACTGTTTTCATTTTTTCTTTACCATGACGTTGAACATGCTAAGAGTTTTGTAGAGAGGCTCAGAAACCTTCCAGTTGGTCACTGTCTTCTACTGTCTGGATTACAATATGAACTCCTTCATCCCATCATGCTGTACAAGGATGTTCCCATCTCAGTATCCACCCCCAGACATTTGACTCTCTCTAGATGAATGAATCACATTTTGTGCTATTCTGGATCAGATTTCCTTTGATTAAGTACTTCAAAAATCTTCACCACAGTCTCTCTATACTAGGACTGGGCTTTCCCAAAACAACTGCTATAGGATATAAATTAAATACTGAAATGATCACTTTCAAGAAAGTCATCACCTAATCAAAAGAAAAGGAAAGAAAGAAAAAGACATTGACTTTTTAAAGCAGTTTATATTTAATAGTTATAAATGTGGTATGCTATAGAGTATATCCAATTACTCAAATTAAGAAATAAAATTTTACCAATAACTATAAGAGTCTGTTCTTTCTTATCATGGAATAGCATCTCACCAATTTATGCTTCCTCAGTTCCCTTGTCTGCAGCTTTTCTTGGATGTGTGGGGTGAGTGGAAGTGGGGGCAATATCACTATTATGTTATTAAGTTCTCCATCATTGTATCTGCTTCTTTAAGAGAAGTGATAAAGATAGAAAGGAGAGACATGGCCACGAAGAGAAAGGAGAGAAGAAAAGGGGATGTGAAAGAAGGAGAAGGAGGATGGCTGATGTGTTTGAATGGAGTGAGAAGAGATAATTATATAAAGTACTAGCCAATTAGAAAAACCAAAAAAATGGGAATTATTAACTTAAGGAAAATCAGCAATTAAGAATAGAAAGTAATAATAAAAATTTATTTGACATGGTTGAGCCAAGAAATATATAATGATAATAGTAAAAGCATTAAACATAATGGTTATTCATCAAACTAAAAATTAGGAGGTCTTTAATGTTATTGTGAGTGATACGTATAAGATATGAATCCTCGTGTGTTATGAGAGAAGTGTCATAAGTAAAGAATAAAGTGCTAACTGTGCTAAAGGCCAGGTAAAAGAGCTGAAAAAGTTTAAAACAGACATTTTCAGAAGACATGTAGTTAATGGGACCCTGAAATTACCATGGGAAATGGGAGGAGATACCAACTGCCTTTCAGCCATGCATAAGTTTTTGAATTTCTAAATTATTTGCACATGTACATGTAACTTTAATCACTTTCATTTACATATATAGATTATGTATAATGTATAATGCTGATTAACAATGGAAAGACATGGATGCATATACTCATATACAGATATACCACAATCTATGGATACTTTCAATTTTCAGTACTTAGATATATCAAATTAAAAATAAGTATTTATAGTGTATTCAACTTCTAGTTGAAAAATAACTATGATGGTTTGTGGAATTGTTTAATGAAGACATTGGGCTGTTTTCCACTGCATGTTTAATGGAAGTGAGCTAACAATTCTTTAACACAATCCAGAAGACTGGAAGCTGGGGATTTATTACTTTTCAAAATTTATGCCATATTGTACTGTCTTGGTTGATAGGAATGGGTATCTATGCAAATGATTATATGGGACACACCACTTGCTTGTTAACTTTAACTTAATGCAGTGTTCTCTCTCTCTCTCTCTCTCTCTCTCTCTCTCTCTCTCTCTCTTCATCTCCCACTCACTTTTTCTACCTCCTCCTGCTCTCTCTGACAGAAACTTACTGATCTTGAACCTCCTCCTAAGCCCCTCAGTATGTGGATAGTGCAGATAAACACCAGCATGTCCATCACTTTCCTTAGGTTCCTCGCCTATGCACAACACAGAACAGTAAATTCAGTCAATGCTGACATAGATGTATCAACATTCCAAAGCTATCACTGAGACCCAGTCACCCTGAGACTCTTTATCTTTGTAAAAAAGGAAAAGAAAAACAGGAGCACACACCAGTGAAACAAACAGTACATCCCCCAGTCATCTCCCTGCCTGCTCATTTCCCTGTTCCTCTGTGTCTAACTAGAAGCTGTGCATATCCACCACTCCCACTGTTCCTCAGAAGTCTCATTAGAAGCCAACGTGGCTGCGAATTAGAATAAGCACAGCATTTGCCAGTGACGCTTGTGTTTTGCAGGTGTGCTGCCAAGTGCCAATGTTATCCAATATTTGCTTACCACTGCCCACGTGGGAAAAAAATTCACACTTAATAAGACAGAGACTGCATTGCCGTGACATATGTGCCATTATATTCCTTGAGTTTAAGCCCCATAAGCACAGTTATTTAGCTAACACAGTCTTCTGCTATAATCATGGCAGTTTTTCTTCCAGCAGTAAAACTCTCACCAACCACAGTCAGGCATTTCCTACTTTCCAATTACTTGCTGCAGCTATGCCAGCCACACAGTCATATTTTCATGTATCATTAAACAAATGCAGTTGTGCTCCCCAAACAGGATTCAGTTTGGGCTAAACTACATCCATTAAAGCTTTCATAAATGGCAAACCCTTCAGCTTGTAGTTTCTTTGGACTCATAAATATTTAAGCTGCACAGATAATGCCTCAACTTCCCAGCAAGTGCTACATTAGCCAGGCAATCTTTAAAGCATAGAACTTTATAGCAGGAGAAAATGGGAAAGAAAGAAATGAGTTGTACTGCTAACAAATAACAGACCAGAATCCTAATATTTCCTTACTTCCATCCATTTCTAATATATACATATAAATGCATATATGCATGTATATGTAATAACAATCATTTGAAAGATATCCATATAAATGATAAGATTTTAAGGAATACTGGATACTGTGACTTATCTTGGGGAATGAAAAACATTCTTTTCAAACATTTATTATTGTCTCGAAAAGTGAACAAAATCAACACACTCCAAAGGCATAAATGAAGCAATTATAAGGCTGACATGAATCATAAACCAAGTGATTTTAAACAAGTTTGAGAGGAATGAAGAATTTCCATACTGTGGGTAAACTGCCATAGCTAGGCAAGTCACAGAGCATTGGGTGAGTGCTGCACCCCATTACATACAAAGTAAGTGGAATGAGGTTTCTGATGAGAGTCCAGGGATAGGGCACAGAAGTTCAATATTGCATATTACCTGTGGCAACTCTCCTCTCTTTCCTTTAGGCAAGAGCCTCAGGGCTCAGCATAGTGTACTCCCCTGTATTCTCTGCCAAACTCTTCATAGTATCTTCAAATTGAGTTTCATTTTAGCCAGAATTTCAGTTTATGTGATGTTGTGGGTCAACTTTGGGTCAAATCTAACCTCAACTTTATTCAGTCCTATGATTTCTGTAAGACCAACAGAAAACTGTTGAAAAAAGATTAAGTTGGACAAGATTTGGTGCCCTAGACAGTCCCATCATATGGAACAAACAGATATTTAAGTTGAAAGATTTTATTAGAGACTAGGGAGACTTAAAAGCTCAACATGGATGAGCAAGATATTCAATGTATACCTACTAAGTAATGCTGGAAGAAAAATAAATGTTAAGATTTGAGATGAAAAAAGACATTTTTATACAATTATATACATACATGAATATATTAAGTCATATAATTTTATGCAATGACATGCCCATTTTAAAAGTAGGAGAATGAGCACAACAGAATGCAGCAGCATTTAGAACAATAGTTCGGGTAAGTCCCTTTAAATATTCCCAAATGTACCAAACATTTCAAACATTGTATCAACTTTAAACCAATCTTGTAAAATTTAGACAAAGCTGTGTCAATATGGGTACCATGAACAAAGATCGAACTATTTTGTCCACTTATTTTTTATTTTTTTATTTTCCCACCTCGGTTTACCTTAGTAACTTTTCCAAGGATTAGCTTCACATCTACCACCAAATGTAATTCCATGTGAATATAAACCAATAGCTACCTAGAAATTACTAAAACACAAAGTGTAATGGGATTGTGTTCTGTTCCTTTGTAAGTAATTGTCCCGCCTACTGGTTTAATAAAAATGCTCATTGGCTGAAGACAGACAGGAAGTGTGAGCAAGGCTACCAGACTAAGGAAACTTTGAGAACAGGAAGAACAGAGGAAAGAAGTTGAAATGCTGCTGAGAATAGGTACCAAGCCACATGGCTAAACAAAATAAAATTTATGAGTTAGTTTAAGGGTGAAGAGTAAGCAAGTTATGTGCCTGGGCCCAAGGCCAATCAGTATATAATTAATATAAGCCTTTGTGTGATTATTTGAGATTAAGTGGGGCTGAGAGTGTGTGCAAACCCCTGGCTAGGCTGGAAAGTCTAGCCCAGAGACTTATTACTTCAACAAGGAGTCATTATCCATAATCAAGACAGAACTATACATTTAAACCTACCTTATACTGGACCAACAAGCCATGTGGTCTCTCAGAGTGCTAATGACTTTTAATAAAATATAATACAAGCATTGTTTTAGACAGGGTGTCATGTAGCCCAGGCTGGCCTCGAATAGACTGTGTGGCCAAAGACAAACTTGCCTTCACTTCCTGGGTGTTAGAATTATTGGTGTGTGCATGCAAGTTATGCAATCCTGAGTCCCTACTCAGGACTTTGTGCATTCCAGGCAAGTAGTCTACCAATTGAGCTATACCCCTAGGTTTATATTTTATAATTATGGATATGATATTTATGTTCTGAGGAAAACTGAAATACTGAAGTAAACTCAGATTTCAAGGGTTGAAAGAAATGGTTGTCATCATAATGCTGAATATTTTGAATGGTGGTCAAGCCCAGAATTTTCAGTGCTTTCAACAAATATTGTATGCTAAGATCACAGCTGATTCTACTGCACAAGGGTTCTACAGACAGATGAGCTGTAATTATGGGACTTTTATGAGATTATCAGCTATCTATTTTTAACTTGAACACTTCTGGCCATCCCTTTCTCTTTGACATAGGTAGTTTGATTACTATGTTTAACTGAAAGTGTTCAAATTATTTTCATGGCATTCTTTAAATTATAGAGGGATCCAAGGAAAATATGGTAGCACATGAGACTCAAAAATCTTTATGTAGGGGTTTCTTCAAGGATGACAGTCCTGATAAGCTATATAATCCCATATGGTAAGTACTAAATACATACACATATGAAAAACACTATAGAGCCACAGTGATAATAGAACCCAAATATATAAAGTATGTGTTTGTGCATGTGTGTATGTATGTGTGTGTGCATGTGTGTGTGTAGCAACAACAATAAAGGATAGATTAAGAGGGAGTTGGGGGGATTCAAGGAGATTTGGGAGAAGAAGACACTTGAAGTGATATACATACAGTACTTAAGTGTGAAATTCTAAAAAGAAATAGTGTTTAAATAAATATTAGATAAGATTTGAATGATTTTCTTTCTTTTGGGAATTGTAAGTATCTTAGGGAAGTAGAAGGTAAATTTAAAAAGAATTTAAGTATAAAGATACATATATCACCATTCCCTTTTGAAAGAAGCAGAAATATTACCGTAATGCATGGTGTCTGAGAATTCATATGCTAAAATGTCACGCGCAGCCTCACCAGCAAGAAACATGCAACACTGGATCCTTCTCTTTGCAGTTTATTTGGGCCTTTTATTATCTTCTTGTCTTTCACTCACTCACTCTCACTCTTACTCTCAGACGTATGATGAACAACGAATGACCCACTCACTCACTCTTAGACAAACAAGAACGACCCCAGGGGAAGTCCACTCGTGGCTAAATACCCTCTGGGCCTCCAATCCCGGTAAGCCACGTAGACATTGCCCATAGGTCCCAAGGTGCAGAAGCAAGCCACCATCCTCGCCTACAGCCAATAAGGAGTTGTTTACTCCCAAGAGCACTCACCATCCCCTCAGGAAAGTGGAAGGCGGAAACCAGTGCCACCTTTAGGTCATGGTACAACGCAGCTCCCTACACTAAAACTCATGACAGAATGAGAATTAAGAGGCATACATAAACTTATAATCATTAGAAAAATAATTCTGATTCCAAATATACTTTAATCAGTATTAGAGACCTCTAGGGTTTTCTGAGACATGACTAGGGTTTACTGGTATCATCAATCGCAGTAATTCTACTCACTCTTTCCTGAGTTGTGTAGACAAGGAACACTGAGAAATTCTACCCTTATCCCCATCCCATAATTCTGCTCCAGCTAATCAATAAGCACAGCCAAAATCAAGCTGTAGAGTTCAGGTCATTTAATAGTCCTGTATTTCAATGTTAAGTTGATGTGTCTACCTTATTTCTTACTTTGTCCCGCCATGGTTTTGCATATTGTAAGTTTCTGAAACTGTGGACAAAATTCCTTTGTAAACGATCTGATACCTTATATTCATGTATACAACTAGCCCACTTTTTATTTTTGCTGTGGTTATTTTTGGCAGTCACACACATGTATAGAATATATTGTGATCATTTCAATCTCATTACCTTGTCTTATCCCTTTCTCATGGAGGATAACCCCATTCTTCTTCCCAAATAGTGCCTGTCCTAGACATTCCTTAATTCTCCTGTAATTTTGCTAGAGTTGGTGATCTTCGCAAGCATGCAGCTGCCTGTTTGCCTGTCCTGTGATGTTTTCCCATCCTGTAATCTTCATTTTTCCTCCCTAAAATTATAAATACCACATCAAGGACTAAAAGTATAGACCTGAAGGCTTTGAAGATTTCATTATAACCACTGGCATAAATCTAAATTCATTGCAAAGTTTACTTCTCTTAGTCCAAACTATGGGAACCACACCCTCACAAGATCCTACCTCTGGATCATAAGCAGAATTTGTGAATTTAGTTTTCTGATAATTTTAAAGTATACATTCTTTGTCAGAATCTCTAACTTAGACATCTTTACAGGAGAAGCTTTATCTTTGGTTCAGATCTTTTAGCACCCAGATTCTAACAAGTGTTTGCCACATTGGTCCTTCAGGACAGAGCCTAAAATTGTGACATCTTGTCAGAATCTATATCTTCATTGCTCACTGATATTAGCATAAGCAGTACTAAAACTGTAAAGCATTTTTCCATTCTTCATCACTGTCTTTTTCTTTTTATTATTGTTATCTACCATAATACAGTCAGACCGTGGTCCATGAATGAAGCAGAGTGAGGAGAATTCTGATTGCTTCTGAGGAAACAGGGCAAGAGTCCTGTGACATCAGCCTTCCAAAGCATGGGATTGTTCATGGAATGTGCTTTTGTGCCCTTTAAAAAATGTAGTAAATATGGATGCATTTAATTCTGGTTGGCCATTGTCTTGCTCGTATTCTGATATTTCCAAGCATGTGACATCCTTGTGATTGTGTACAGATAGAAATTATGTGAACTTTGCTCATATGGCCTTGCTCACACTCAGGATATAAATTGTCTGTTGTGAGATTTTAGTATGCCTCATTTTTATGCCACACTCTCCAAGGTTTATGTTACTAGTTAGAGCAGTGACACACTATCTTTTATGAACTTGCATTATCTTACCCTAACCCTGAAAAACAGCTCAAGGAAGGGACAGCTGGTTTCCATTCACAGTTTAAGAAGACTGGCCATCATGGTATGGAAGGCATGGTAGCAGGAATACATCCTTAACCATGAAGCAGAAAGAAGTTAATGCAATACCCATTTCCATTTCTCCTTTTCCTTCAGTATGAGATACTAGCCCACTGAATGTTGTTGCCTATATTCAGGTTGCCTCTTCGTTGATCAGTTAAACCCATCTAGAAATGTTCTTCCTCATGCATCCAGAGGCTTATCTCCTAGGTGATGATAAACCCATTCAGGTTGACAATCCAGATTAATGATTGCAGAAGCAATCATTGTATTCTAAGTTAGATACTTTAAAGAAAAAACTATATTCTCTGCAAATATGTAGTGCTATAGCCAATGGAGTTTGAACACTATCCAAGGTCTGCTAGCAACACTTGGTTTTCTTTAGAAACTGTATTCATATTGAAACAGGTTTGTGTAGAGCCTTTACATATCCAAATCCTCAGCTTCATGTAATATTTTTGAATGACTCCAAATATCCATTATATTGAAAACCTTTCATCACAATGTCACAACAAATGACTTAGTCAAAGTATGTCTCCAAAAATCACATCTCCAAAGTAACAATCATGCTGTTCCTTCCTGAGTTGGAAAATACAGATACTTGTAGAAGTATAAAAATAGAAATCTACAAAGGATTTTACACTTTAGGTGAAAGACTGTTTACTGGTATGTCTGGCATGTTGTATAGCCATCCACGCTCATCAAAAGTGAGAGTGGCATATACTTGCTTTAGAGTCTTCCTGAGACTTTTTGGTTCTAGGACAACTTTGAGTGGTTTTTTTATAATGACATTTATATTTAATTATTGATAGTAATAAGGTCAGTCTGGTAAAAATTACTTTATTGTGGGGGTAATAAAGCATACTCTATGTGCTAAGCACACGGAGAAGCTTAATGAGAGCCCCTTCTCACTTATTTGAATTCTGTCCAGGTTTTCCTTATTTGCTCTTACAACTACTCAGTCTTTTAATTTCCTATTTCCTGGAACCTAGTGTTGTATAAAATGAGAGTAATAATCTTTGTGAGCTAGAGAGTTATAAAGAGCAACCTGGAAACTTTTTATTCACTTTGAAATTTTATGAAAACTTTTCACATACATTAGTACTTTTCAGCAAGAATTATATGATCTTCAGGTGTGTGGTTTTCAGATCCATGTGGATAAAACCACCTATGTCATGTGACTTAAATAATTAAAATCTATATCTTTCATAGATAAATATACTATGACTGACTGATTAATTGATAATGAGCATATCTCAATACAAGACATACAAAGAAAGCTGTTTTGAAGACTCGGTTCTTTAAAAAATAAATAAAAGGCTCACTGGAAGGAAAGGACCTGATTTGACTTGTGTTTAAAGTTTAAATGCAGTTGATGAATGTTTAGTTTCTGTTCGTGACTGTATTAATCTGTTTGAGATGCTATAACAAATCACCAAAGACCTGTTTTTAAAAGCAGCTGTTTAGCACCTCACAGCTGTAAATACTAAAAGTTTTGGGTTAGTATGACATATATGGTCAGGTCTTAAGAGAACTTTTCATAGGTTTCTTTTAAATGTGTCTTTTCCATGGCATGTTTAAGAAAAAAATTGAGTTGTTATCCCTGATCCTCCTAAGGATACAAATTATATAATTGGGACATCTACCCTAATTAGGACCTGCCCTAAACCTAATTACTGTATAAATGGCACCACAATTGGGGCTCCAATATAGAGATAATTCATTCAATGACAAAATCATTATAATGAAATTCTGGTCTTTAGGATAACAACCTTGTAGAACTGTATCATATATATATTACAAATGATTTATGATACTATCAGTACTTACTATAATTCAAGTTCAGTCTGAAATTGAGTTTTGCTATATTTATTTTTCAGATTGGTTCACCTTTATGAACTTCATAAAGAACCAATTAAGAAAAGCTAAACTAAGTTTGGTAAAGATATTACATTTAAATAAATGACAATTTTCTTCCAAATATAAATTCATCTTTTAAAAATGGACCTATTGAACAAATGTAAGTAATAATGTAGATAGGTTCTAACAATTTTGATTGCTTTTAATTCACTTTTCATTTTGATTTAATAGATCATTTATAATATCAAACAGAATTGGATTAATCCTTCATTTCTGTATTCCAGTGTCCAAGACTTCAGATAATTCCTTCTCAAAACATACATTAAGAGTCATTATTTTATAGTTCCCTTTGTTTCTGTTTTTAAAAATAACATTTACTGCTTCATGACTCTGCTGGATACATTAAGCACTTTTCACTTATTGTATGTCATAGATTTAACAGCCATAAAGTAGAGATGATGATGTTCTGTAGTATTTATACATAAGGTCTAGTGAGATGAAAGCATTTGCTGCAGAGCTATCCCATGAATCTCCCACATGGATCAACCTTTACAATCATGAGCACATCATATTAGTATGGTGCCTACATACAACTGAGTCTGGAAGATTTTTCAATACCAATGAGATTCATTGATGAACAAGTCACAGGATGTGGCAATTTATAGATTCTAAACAATACACATGATTTTGTGGTGTGAAAGTCAGTCCACATAGATTGACATAATATAATGCTTGTAAACTGGAGAATGAATGAAATGGCTGTGAAGTCATATTCAGTAACACTAGATTTCCAAAAGCTGTTACATGATCCCATGCTTTTATTATAAAAGATGACAGTTTCTTAAGAAGAAAGATATGTTTAAACTAATTTGAGTGTTGCATAAGATGCCCATGTTTTGAGGCATTATGTGAGCCCTCAACGTACATTTTTGTCTGTCCGTTAATAATAAATTGTACTTAATGCAGTATAATAAGGTATAAAGATTTAGCAAGATGAGAAGCTTGTGGGAAAATATACTTGCCATTTTCTCCAAAAATAAACAAATCAATCATTGAATATTTTAACCTTGTGGTCTTTAGATACTAGCATTTGATTAATAAACTTTAATTTCTTCCATAGTACCCATTATCTGAAAACTAATGGATATGGCCAAGAGAAGATTCTCATGCTCCAGTGGATTCATCACACTCATACACATATGATAACCACTAAGTACAGTCAGTGGGAATTCAAAAAAAAAAGAAAGAAAAAGAAAACACACAAGAAGCTGAGAGGGAGATATGTTGTGAGGGCTATATTTTATTGTGTGCCCGTATGAAATTCTCAAGGAAGACAAAATAACAAATATATCTTGCCATAAAAATATTTTTAATGTTATGAAAAAACTAAGAGGATTTTTATTTTTAAGTCAAATATTTGTTAAAATTGATCTCAAGTATAAGTAGACCTAGGACAATAGTTAGAATGAATATAATCTATTCCCAAATGTAAGAGATAACAAAATGAAATTAAACAGTGCATCTTTGGTTCAATGCTTTTGTCTCAGTTAAAATCAACTTGGTAAAAACATAAACCATGATGCTATAGCCAAGCATATGCTGAAGGGCTCCAATGTTAACTGAGCCATCTGTCAACACATGTTCTGTGTTCTCGGCCACGTGCCCTGGGAGGATGTGTGCATTGACAATGAAGTAGTGTTAGTTTCAAATAAAGCTCATGTGTGCAGTCATGACCACTGTAGTGATTGTTTGACTTTTGCAAACTGTTAACAGTCACTTTTTATATCACTTATAAAAATGGTAATTTGACATATTTATTCAGTCAGTCAGTCTCAAGGTTGACTGACAAAGATTGCAGACAATTTGTTTATTTTACATCCATATTTCCTAACTGAAGATGTGATCAGAATGTAAAAGAAGAATCCTAGCTTGCAAACAGGTTTCTTGTAATTCCTTAGGGCATACTTGTGGAAAATATGCCTAAATTCTAATACAAAATTACACATTTTTAAAACAGCTCAGCAGCATTGTGGAAGCTTGAGACATTTTTCCCTTGAAAAGTGTTAGGCTGACCCATGAGACAAGAAGGTAAGTCTATCCTCACTTTACCAAGGGCAAGTCAAACAGTGTGGTGGAAAGAACCATGTCTAACCCTGACAGCCACACTTCCTACACCACTCTGTTGAGTTTGACTGTGAATTGAGGGGACCTCTCCAACACTCAGTATCTGAGTTTTCTCACCTACATTTTAAATAAAATTAATGCATACTACAAGGGTCCCACTGTAAAAACTGAGTTAATACATAGGAAATAGTATCACTGTAAATGAATATATATTATAAATATTACATGTAGCAATTTCGTTGTTAAGGAAACTGGTATCTTTTCCATTTTCACTGCCTTGGGCAGGAACAGACAGGAGATAAGGGAATATTCTACCAGGAGAGCTAGATGTTTAGGGTTGCAGTCTTCAGTATGTGTCTATGAAGGATTGCTACAATTATTTTTATTTTTCAGGTAAGCAGACCAACTGGGCTTGCATCCAAGTTTACCATTTAAAAGCAGTCTGTCCTTGGGGAATTCCTCATAGTTTCATCACTCATGAGGGTCAATAATGGAGTGGGAAGGAGGCTGAGACTAGGATGTAAAGTAAATAGATGAATTTAAAAAAAAAAAAGATTATCAGAAGGATCCTATGGGATAACACATGCTCATATATGTTCAAAGGCGACTTGTGAAGTATCCCTAGAAAAATGCATGCATTAGAGCATGTTTCCCAGCTGGTGTGTTCAATAATTGAGAGATGGTCAAGTATTGATGATGCTAACTTGGTCAATAAGGTAATTCCTTTATGGACTCATATGGAATGGCTTAGGAGGCCTGATTGGAAGATGAAGATGACTGGGAGTTTTGTCTTTCAAGGGTTCATCTGGCAGCACACAATTCCACCCGTTCCTCTTGGTTTCCTGTATATCATCATGCTCAGTCACTCACTCCTGTTCCCCAAATGTTCTGCTTGACCACAGACAGGCCTGTTAACAATGTGGCAAAACTTGTGAAGGTCTGAAATCTCTTAAGCACATTACAAACTTCTTTTCTGAAGTTGCTTCCTCAAGTATTTTGTCACACTCACTGTAGTATTTTGTTGCTGACACAACCTTTCTGGCCTAACCCTGAGGTTCTGATCCGCACACCCACAGTGTCACAGAAACACACAGATACATATATTAATTTTATGCTGATTGGCCTAGAGCCCAGGCATATTACTTGATAACTCTTTACTCCTAAACTAACCAATGATTCTTATCTTGTTTAGCCATACAGTTTGGTACTTTTTTTAAGAGCAGTATTTCAACTTCTTTCCTCTGCATCTGCTGGCATTTTATTGTGGTGTCTACGTGGTGTCTCTCTGGCTTCTCTGTGGCATCTCTGCTCTGTTTTTTCTGATTGCAGAGCTTTTTAAGTCTGGTAGCCCCACCCACACTTCCTATCTGCCTTTGGCCAATACGTATTTTTATTAAACCAGTAGGCAGGACAATTATTTACAGTGTAACAACATAATTTCGCTACAACTCACAGAAGACTGAGTAACACACACAGCATCTAGAACATTGTCTGGCCATATTAGATGCTCCATAAACTTCAGCTATTTTTTAGGACAAGGATAATGAGAGCAAAACTGACTGGAGTGGTGCTAAGTATAAAGGAATAGAAAGTGTAAGTGATTAATAATGGGACAAAGAGAACAATAATAAACAGAGAATGTTACACACTGTCAAAAAGAGAGACAGAGTTAAGTGGTGATAGAGAGATATCTGTGTTAAAATCACAATGGTGATAAGTCTTAATATTGATGTGTTAACTTGTCATATTCTTTCTCTTTTTATTTTAGCCAAGTATGCTTATATAAAACTCTTAAGCAGTCTCTTGATCTTTCCCTAGGCAATTTTTAAATAAAAGTTATATTCTATCCAATATACGTGCATATAGGTAAAACTATTTTGTTGAAAATCTTTGGATAAAAGATGGCTTGTCTGTAGATGTAAACATTATATGTTATATACACGCAAAGTATCTACTACTATTCCTAAAATAGAAAGGAGTCACATATACAGAAATATTCAAAGAAAACATAAATTGAGACCAGAAGGATGGTTCTATATTTAAAATTACTTGCTGCTTTTACAGAGAACCAGGATTTGGTTTCCAAAACACAGCAGCCAACACTCCTCTGTAACTACAGCTCCAGGGAATCTAATGCCTTTTTCTCTCTTAGGGCAGTAGGTATGCATATTGTGCATATACACATGCAAGCAAAACAGTGAAATACATAAAGCAAAAAGAAATATTTTAAATAAGGATATTCCTATCTTGCATTTCATACATGCTTTTTGCATGAACAAATCATATTACCTTTAGAAATATATTTAAACCCTAAGTACTTGTGAAAAAAATGAATAATAATCATTCAACAAGTTAAAACATATTACCGGTGATAATGATAATGTTGGATGACCACAAGTCAAAATTGCTTCTTGAATTATTAATTACACCCAAAGGCTACCTTCTGGTATTTATTTAAGCAAATGTACTTCAAAAAATTGAAGAAAATTATAGTCTTGAAGTTTATTTTCATTTAGGTTTCTCAGAGAATGGTTTATAGCAAAGAATTCTTTTAAATATCTAAAAGTTAATTAGAAAAGCAGGTTATCAAATTTTAAGTTACTGCAACAGAATCTGCATGTTGATCAAATATACAAATAATTTTTATGCTCATTTAATTTATAGTGCATTAATAAAGAACAATTTCCTTCTGTAAATCTTCACTTAAAGTAATCTAATATACAAGAAAAATTGTAATATCTAAAGTTTCTAGTAAACACTTTTTTCATTAATCTGGAGTGGAATACTACCATTAATATTATAATTTTCTTAGATATTTTTGTTTTGCCATCATTGAGAAGAAATGATTTAGTAAGAAAAAATAATAATTATTGCATTAGTTAAGATTCTCTAAAGAAACAGAACTTATAAAGTCTCTCTCTCTCTCTCTCTCTCTCTCTCTCTCTCTCTCTCTCTCTCTCTCTCTCATTTGAGAAGGGGGGATTTGTTAGAATGATTTTGTCGTGCCCAACCTCGCCAGCAAGGAAGAACGTGACTCAGGATTCTTCTCTCCAGCCGTTTTATTCAGGACCTTTTTACAATCTTCTGACTTCCGACTTCTGACCCGGGGGGAAGCCCACTCGTGGCTAAATACCCTCTGGGCCTCCAACCCCAGTAAGCTACGTGGACATCGCCCATAGGTCCTAGGACTCGGAAGCAAGCCACTATCCTCGCCTACAGCCAAAAAAGGAGTTGTTTACTCCCGAGAGCACTAGCCCTTGGGAGAGCTGAAGGCAGAAACCAGCGCCATCTTTAGAGTGCGGTACAATGCAGCTCCCTACATGATTTCAGACTCTGAACCAGTGAACCCAACAATAACTAGCTATAAACAGAAAGCCCAAGAATCCACAAGCTGCTTAATATATTACGCTAGATGTCTCATCTGGTCTTCAGTAAAGGCTGGAATTCCTAAGACACAGGCTGGAATTCCAGTGAAAGAATTAATTTCCTAGCATGACAGAAAGGATAGGAACTCATACAGGGCAAGAACCTGGAGACAAGATCTGATGCAGAGGCCATCGAAGGATGCTGCTTACTGGCATGTTCTTCATGGCTTGCTCAGCCTGCTTTCTTCAGAGCCTAGTACCACTACCCCAGGGGTAGCTCCACTCATAATGGGCTGAGCCCTCCCCCACCAAACACTAATTAAGAAATTGCCCTGCAAGCTTGCCTACAGCCTGATCTTATGGAGGCAGTTTCTTAATTGAGGTTCCCTCCTTAATTAAGACTTTAATTAAGACTTTAAGGCTAAAGATGACTTTAGCCTGCATCAAGTTGACAGAACTTATTCTCTACAACGTTTAAAATCTCAAGAACTTTTTTTGAATATAAGTAAAAATTTTCTCTTCTAAAAACTGGCTATACTAAAGTAAATGTTAACCCTTTAAACACAGTCCAGAACACAACATCTTCTCAACACTAAGTAAGGGATGAGGAGTGAATGAAGACAAGAAATTTGAAACAGGAAGACCAAGGCAACATTTTATTCATAGATCAAGGTGAGTTCTCTTATGGGATAATGATCAGTATTAAATACAATCTAGAAACATTTGACTATTCTAGGGACAAAGAAAATTCAATTACTATAGTGTGGAATAGGACAACTTTTAATCAAATGTAAGATCAAATGGGAAAATATCAACAAAAATAACATCAAACAATTGGTGAGAAATTAAAACTAGTAAAAATCAAAATATCTACCAATCATATCTAGATTATGTCTTTCTTTAAAATTTTAGAAGTTTGCTCTTTCTTGTGATTTCTTTGTTTGCTTGTTCCTCGGTTGTTATATGTAGGAAGGAAGGAAGAAGAGTTCTAGCTCAAATGCCCTGAAATTATTTTTAATGAAATCATTGTTGAAAAATTTTCTAAACTAAAAAAGGAAAAATCTATTTAAAAGTACAAGAAGTGTACCAAACACTAAATATATTGGACCAGTCCCATTATCACAAAGTAATCAAAACAGTAAATACACAGAGCAACAAGAACAAAAACAATATTGAAATCTGTACAGGAAAAGAGCAAGCAGCATATAAAGGTATCCCTATTAGAATAATACCTGACTTCTCTGTAAGCTTCTTGTATCTTTATAGGCATTTCCTTCTTCAGGTTAGGAAAGTTTTCTTCTATGATTTTATTGAAAACATTATCTGTGCCTTTGAGCTGGTATTCTTCTCCTTCTTCTATTCCTATTATTCTCAAATTAGGTCTTTTCATGATGTCCCAGATTTCCTGAACATTTTGAGTTATGGCTTTTTTAGTTTTA
>PVIH01018527.1:0-38202 GCA_004025045.1 Sigmodon hispidus
AGAACCTGGAAACAACCTAGATGTCCCTCAACTGAAGAATGGATTAACAAACTGTGCTACATCTACACAATGGAATACTACTCAGCAGTAAGAAAAAATGATATCCTAAAATTCACAGGCAAATGGATGGATTTGGAGAATATCCTCCTGAGCGAAGTATCACAAACTCAGAGAGATAAGCAGGGGATGTACTCACTCATTAGTGGTCTCTAAACAAACAAACAAGAAAAAAAAGCCAAACATGCCCAAGCTTCAAGCCACAACCACTGAACAGCTTGGGATCAGAAACACCCTGGACTGACCCTTCAAACCCCAGTCCATCTATAGGAACACCTGACTCATTCTTGAGGGAGGGGGGACAAAACTGGATTTGGCCAGGAGTGAAGACTGATCCAAGCATTATTGGGTCAGTGGGACCATAGGACTGTCTGCTCCCTGCCCAGGGAGGGGATGGGGAGTTACAGAGAAGAAAAATGACCAGATGTGGTGGGAGGGGGAAGAGACCTTGAATAAGGATATACAGGGATGGAAAAAAAAATTCAGAGGGAAAGCTGAACACAAAGAAAATGTATGTGTAGCAGTCTTATTTGCATTTCCACCCTTGATAAGCCATGCTTATGATTATTATCTTCTGTATAGTTATTGTTAACTCTTCTGCATTTTTAAATTCTTTTTACTGTTTTTTTCATAAATACAAAATAAAGAAGGAAAAAAAAATGGGATGATACTTTTACAAACTCTGTTTTTAATGTTCAGTCCTTTTTATTTTCAAAACACACATGCAGTATCCATCATTTTATGTACTTGATATTTAGTTTGCTTATTTAATTATATAAACTTAAACAGAAACGCCTTTGCGTACTACAAGTTGAAGGTTAATACAAATTGTTTTTAAAGGAGGAAAACTTAAATTTTTATTTGTTTAGACCTGGAAAATTTCTATATAGGCAAGACACATCCTGCTATTTGATCTCTATTTGTTGTAAGGGGATTATGGGCTCTCATTAGAATAGTGTCAAGGATAATTTAAATCAAGTCATCCATTTCTTAAACATAATCCAAATATTTGTTCAAAGGGCAAATAAAAGAATACCTTTTTGCCTTGTATTCATTTAAGGTAGTGTCTCAGGCAGGCTTGTCATTGTCTCCGTAGTCTCTCAGACTTACTTCATGCAATCAGATTTGCTCCCAGGTATTTCAATCATAAAATTTTTAATAAAAATAATAATTGTGTATTATATGCATACACATATTCAATATATTCAGTTTATTATGCAGTGAAATTTTTGTGATAGTGGATCACTAATTTGTTTGTGATTTTCTTGTTTTATCTTCAAGAATATTTTGTGACTGAAGCTTCTAACATCCACCATATTAAAAACCTAAGAAACAGAGAGGTTGCTATCCTACTGGGTATGTGTGTACAAAAAAAATGAGAGGAACACAGAAAGGAATTATGTCTAAGAATATATTTTAAAAGATTGATTACAATCAAATTTCTTAAGTATATTTCTGAGACTTTAACATGAGTATAGAATTAAGATTTTCTACTATTAATTGGCTTTGTAAAGTTATGACCATCGTGTCTCTATGTTATACTGTTATGTTATGTATAATCCTGGTTAATAATAGATAGAAAGAAAGGATGGAATATACATGGAAAATAAAAAAGACAACAAAGCCCACCAAATCAACTAAGCAGGTCTCATAGGGATTCACATAAACTTAAGGAATTCTGAGCCTGCATGAATCTTCTTCAGATACATATATACGTGTGTGTGTATGTGTGTGTGTGTGTGTGTGTGTGTGTTTAGCTTCATATTCTGGTGGCAATCCTTACATTGAGATTGGGGTTGTCTCTGAGTCTTTTACCTCCTCTTCAGACTCCTTTGTTTCCTACTGGGTTGCCTCTCCCAGTTTTTATATAAGGAATTTCGGCTACTGTTTTTTCAATTTATAATGCTTTGTTTGGCTAATATCTCTGGAAGGCCTGCACTTTCCTGAAGGGAAACAGTGGAAAAGTGGATCTGGCATAAAGGGGTGGTAACTGGGAAGACAGAATACTGTGGTCAGTTTTACTATATGAAGGATCAAATTTTTAAAAATGGAAGCGAAAGAAAGAACAGAAAATATCCAAACTTGTCTAAAGGCTTAAAAAAAAGAAGTAATTTTAATTATGTATATGAAAGTTTGACTTTATAGAGCTCAAAGCTAACAATGATAATGGATAGATGATAGTAAGAATGTTCTCTTGAATGATCTATTTGCTATGACTCTCTAGATATTCCCCCAAATATCAGTTACAGCATGTCAATGGAAGTTCTTTTTAACAGTGATGGAAATTGGATATTCTGAACATTACTTGATAGCATGTTTTCATCAGCATTCTATAAGAATATTTTACTCAGAAATATATATCTACCGTCATCCCTTCATTGAAATAGATTGTGTTTTGGATTTATATCCTGTGGGTGAATTGTGAACATGAGCATGAGATGAGTTTGATTTAATTTGTCTGGAATATGAATGTTATAATAACAATGGAAATAGTGCTTCTGGACCTTAGCCAAACAGTAAAACAACCTGATTAAAATTTATTTTTCATTATGTTTTAGTTCATTTATATTGACATGACTATAGATATAGATCTTTGTGAATAGACTAACCACAACTCAGCACAAGGCTATTTGATCCAAGAATAAAAATTAAAATATAGATGAGTTTTATTATTGCAACATGGATTTTTATCTTAAAAACTTAAAACTCTTTTCAGTGTGTTGACAGTATAATGGACATTACTTACAGAACTTTACAATATTCCATAAGAAGGAAGACTGTCAAATTTTTAGCTCTACATACAAACTCAGTATATAGAATATACTACCAATATTTTAATTATTTTGGTTTATTGCCATGCTTTTCTCATTATTATTTATTCATTGTTAAAAAGATGTATTTTGTAGGTATATATCATTACATATATAGGATTAAATTTAAAGTTAAAAAATATATTTGTTATAAAATCAGTTGGAAGAATAAAATTAAGTAATTAAAATGTTCCACAGTCTAGCTATAAGTACCCTAAAGTATTTCCTTAATTCATAGATTAAAAATTGAAACTTGGCCTACTTTTCTTTTTATTGTTTTAATAAAGACCACTACAAAATAATATTTGGGGACAAAAGGAGCATTTTACCTTCACAAATTGGAATGATCAAGTCTATCATTAAGAGAAGCCAAAGCAGAAACTCAACCTTGACAGGGTCCTGAAGGCAGGAACTCAAACAGAAATATGGAGAAATGTGTTGACTGACTTATACTTCATAACATGCTTAGGCTTTAACCTTATACTACCCAGAACCACTTGCCTAAGTGCGGTAATACCCACAGTTGGAAAGGTGCTACTACATGAATCATTAAATAAGAAAATGTCACAATACCTGCAGGTACAACTGATGAGGAAATTTTGTTAACTGAAGTCTTCACTTTTCAGATAATCATATTTTTATAAAGTTGATAAAAACAGAAAAGCCAGGAATAATAGTATCATTTATTTTTATATCAGCAATAGCAGTAAAATAATTAGGTTGTAAGAAGCCCCACAAACTACCCAAGCAACACAACTGTTATCCACATTCAGAAGGTCTATTTCACTCTGTGGAGGTTCCCCAGCTATCAATACAGTGTCAGTGAGCTCCCAGTAGCTTGGGTTACCTATCTCTGTGGATATCTCCTTTATGGTCTTGAACCCTTAATAACCGGCATTTATTTCTACTGCATGAACTGGCATTTTGGAGCACATTCCCTATAGAGAGACATCTTTCTTAGCCTTGATACAGGAGATAGGGGTTTGCTTCTGTCTCAACTTGATATTCCAGACTTTGTTGACTCCTCATGGGAGTCTTTATTGCCCTTGAGGAAGTGGGAGGAGAGAAGGAAAAAGGAGCTGTGGTTAGTCTGTTAAAAAAAAAAAAAAAAAAAAAAAAAAAAAAAAAAAAAAAAAAAAAAAAAAAAAAAAAAAAAAAAAGATTTAAAGTAAGAAAAGTCAAATAAAAATGGTGCATTGGTAGTTGCAAAATACAACAACTAGAAAATTTTTAAAAATTAAAGGAATGAGGTTCATGTTTGACATGATAGGCTAATTATTGAACAGGCATGTCTGATATCTTGTCCACATACAAAAGACTTGTATTTTTCAGTTAATAACAGGAGATATTTTAGTATAGTAGAAGTCAAATATATATTTCTTTGTATTTTTCTCTTTTTTCTAGTGAACTAAAAGTGAGATAATGTGACTGGTAAAACATTTTGCAGAAATGATATGAACTCTGGACCATTAGTTTTAATAGTGAAAAAATGTATACATATGTTTATTCAAGGCAGAAAAGTCATCTTAAAATAGAGAAAATTGATTGATGTGGAACAGAAATAAAAACAAATGTGCTTCATATATGACATTTATTATTACATACTTAAATTAGAGAAAATACTGTAGAAAATTTAGCAAAGATGAACAATACTTGAGTTGAGTTACTGAGAAATCTAGACAATTCCATGAAGCTGTAAGCAAATTACAGATGTGTATATGTGCCGAAGTTAGTGTTCTGTTTGACCTTGTAAGTAGGAAGGATGTGGATTGTCTCCAGTTTATAACCAGTGTAATAACATAGTGATTTGCACACCATCTTCAGCTACAATGTCAGACTTTACCTCAAAGTCAAAAAAAAAAAACAGTATAGCTCACCAAACAAAATTTTTAAATTGAAAATATAATATATAGATTTATGAATCTATATTTTTGTCTAACTTTCCCTGATAAAATGAGATAATTACCATGGGATGCTTCTCCAAAAGATATTATAAAATTATACTAGCAAAACTATGTATCAACTTTTCTTTTCAATTAGTATCAACTTTTATGGCATACATATAACTTCTTCAGTGAGGGTTGTTAATACTTAGTTTTCCACTGATTTTGTGCTGGATCTTCAGAAATGAAGCCAGTTTATGAGACAAGCAACCTGATTATGTCCAGTCTTTCAATGTGCTGAAGATGCAGTTTTTTCTTCTCTGGAGAACAAGGTTATTCACAAAAAAAAAATTGCTTAGAAATTAAGATAAAAAGAAAGTAAATCTTTTACTATTATTTAAAACTCTAACCCATAAATTCCATGATTTTGATATGGAAATGTACAAATGAGTAACCAACATACAGAACAAAATAGAGAAGGTAAGGAGAATATGCTAATCATCAAATGTGATTTTTTGAAAGCATTATTTAAAATTATGAGTATATATGTATATTTGCACATATAAACATATATAATATTTCACCACCACGTTAACTCTAATTTATTTAAAATTGCATCATGAACATCAGTACACCAGAACTATGTCTTCTAATACACTATATGCTCTTTTAAATTTTCAACCTTTCATTTAGATATCTTCTATGCAATTATGTTTCACAAATGGTTAAATTGTAATTATAGAATTGCACTTCTCATTAAGAATGTACTAATTTTAATTGAGATGTACTTTGGATTTGGTTCACTTGATAAGATTTAATTAAAAAAACACTGATTGGTAATTGAAGGCATTGCTTTCTTTATGGAGCTGAACACTGTGACTGAATCCTTTTTTTTTTTTTTTTTCAGTTTCTAATAACCTGTTCTAATCCACAGAGGGAATGGTATTATTTTTATCTTACATAGACTGCAATAAAATGATTATTAGTTTCAGTGGAAATATGACTGTATTACACAGAAAATGAATATGCTGAGTAACATTCATTACACCCTAAGCTTAATAGAAGTCACATTTTCTCTTAATATTTGCTCTTTACCCTACAGCACCATCATGATTCCAAGTATGAAGTCCCCAAGTGTTTGAAAAACACTGAAAGAATAGAATATCTTTGAGAAATCCATTTCTGATTTTAAGCATGATAAACCTTACATTCTTGTAATTTGTAGTTGGAAAAAAAAGTATTTACAAAAGTAGGTAACTATTAATAAGTGGTTTGACCCTGTACTAAACCATCCACTAAATCATATTTTACTGTTCCCAGCCGTGCACTTTAAAGACTAAAATGCCTTGTGACATGAACAATCAAATACAATAAGTGATGAGTTTTCAAATAGTCAGTGAAAAACTTTTGTTCAATAAACCACACTAACACAATCTCAACTTACACTGAAGGAGTGCATTTATCAATTGCAACTTATTTATAAGTTACATGCTTATAAAACTTAATTAAAGAAAAATTAAGGTATTTATAGAAGGATACTACATTTTCCCACCTACCTCACAGATTTCATTGCCTCCCACATCCTCAAAATTCACTTGAATGGTCTCCTATTTGTAGATTACTGTAACAGAAATTGTGATGCCTATCAACTACTACTTTTCTAAACTTTCATTTAAATTTATTTTGTTTCATTCATGAGTTTTTATGTATCTTTTTGTCTGTCCTTACTCACTAGGATATAGATATGTATATCAACTGGTGAACTCTTGGATACTATTACCAGTAAGATAGCTCATGGAATTTATTAAATGTTCAGAAAGTAATTGTCACATACATAAATATGATAGTTTTGGCAAGCTTCATCATGGGTGATTCTGTTTTACCTAGCATCACAATATTATCCTGCATTGCTCTTTGGATAAAGTAGATCATTAAAACTCAAAGAAAAAAGTTAAAATAGGCAAAGAAATATTGGGGAATGAAAAACCCAACCATCAAGAGCAGAAGGAGATGTGAAGAGAGTGACTGGAAGAGGTGGGAGGGGGAAGGAAGCTTGAGCACACATATACATGGATAAAAAATATGACTTTGTTCATAATAAAAAAGAAAAACCCAGTCATATAATAAAAGATAATGGGGAAGTAAAATACTACCATTTATGTACATTTCTAAATTTTGAAAATTGGACCAAATATTCTCTTTTTTCGTGTAGCTTCCCCTTTCTTTCCACTATATTATTCCTTAGTTTTGTGTGCTTCCATGTTTCATATGGATGAAAAACAGTAACTTCTTGTTGATGCTGTATCAATTACTATCCATTTAATTGTAAGTTTCAAAAATAAGCAGATTAATTAAAACAATGGTTAACACTTCAAATTATGTTAGGTGATTACAATTATAACGAACCAATATTTTATGTTTAAGCTATAAGTTATGTAAACTAGTTTAAATAGTATGAAATTTATAAGAAGCTCTCACTGAAATATATTTTGTTCATTTTTTCAAATTTTTTGCTGGGAACAAATCTTTTTCTTTTAACTTCTTTCTATGATCTTCCCTGCTAACTGGAGCTGATGTTACTGTTTTAAGCCAACAATTGATGTAGGTTAAATCATCTCCCTCCTCATTTATTTCTGTGTCTGTATTTCTCTTTGTTTCTCTTCCTTTATCTCTCTCACTTTCCCGTTGATACTCTCCATCTCTTCACTTCCCTCCTCTCCATATCAACCACCTTGTATTCTCTGTCTTCCTCTCCATGTCTCTCTTTCCTCTGTGTGTGTGTGCGTGTGTGTGTGTGTGTGTGTGTGTGAGAGAGAGAGAGAGAGAGAGAGAGAGAGAGAGAGAGAGAGAGAGAGAATGTGTATGAGTGGGTATGTATATGTTTTATGCCAAATGTTTTTAATGTATTTATAAAATAAAGCCTTTTTTAGTCACATATCTCCTTGCTCCAGTGTCCTTCCCCTTCTGGCCCCTCCAGGTTAGCCTTCATCCTCTCTCCTCTGCCAAATATTTATCAACAATATGCTTAGGGCACTACAATTTTGCATGCCTGGAGACTAACTGCATGCCTCTTCCACTTAATTATATGCAGGTTCTAGTAGTAAATTATTAGTAGAAACTCCAACAAATTACCTAATTTTATTTCATGAAGCAACTTCTTCCTTATTGTCATCATTGATAAACTAAGAAATTATAATTTCTTATCTTATAGTTTAGTAATAGTTATATAATAGTTATAAACTATTTTGTAGCTATTTAATATATCATAAATCAAAACATTGAGCCTCATATTATTTAGATTCTCAATGTGAACATGTAGAATGCATTTAATAATTTTCCTATATCTACTAGAAGAAAATATTTCTGCACAAAGAAAGTGTTATTATGAGTTAATTTCTTGTTAATATTGAATATAATAGCTTTAGTTTGTGTGTGTTTATGTGTTTAGTTCTACTTGAGAAAAGGTGAGTGCAGTTTGCCATGAGTTTAGAAGAATGCATTTGATCCCCTTTTACTCTGAAGTAACAGACCACAAAATATAGTTTCTGTCAACTCAACTCAGAACTTCTGCAGAAGATGTATGTGCTCTTAAACACCAAGACATGTCTCTATCTCTCCCATGATACTCTTTTACTTGCTTATCTCTAACGCAATGTGACATGGAAAAGAAATATTTAACTTTCAAATATTGGGGTGGAAATAAAATCTAAACGTTCTCTCTATGTAGTCTTCAGATTGGTGCAAGTGATAATGAAAAAAGTAGTAACTTAATTCTATTTGAAATGGTATGAAAAGACTGTGTGAAGAAAAATAGTATAGAAGAAATATTTTAAAAATAACCTACCAGATAAAAATGTACAAGTTCACTTAGAAGAAAATGGATGAATAAGAATTTTAACAAAGGTCTTTCTTCTTTAAATTGTATTAGGAGGATTTTAAATATGTCTATGTGTTTTGCAAGTAAATTGGAATAATATAGCCTAACACTAGTAAAATGAGTGAAGGAAGAGAAAGGGATGGAGCTTGATGCCTTGAATTATTTTCTGCAGAAATCCCACATGTTTCAATAGAGGAATGCTGATATTACAAGCCTGAAATAATTTACAGTTCGAAAAATTTTAAATTATGCAGGGAAGTTATCTAAAAAAGTTATCTAAAATACTTGCATCACTCAATAAATAAGTCTCAGGAGTGTACAAAAGCAGAAGAAATCACCTGTAATACAGAAAACTGAGACAATGTAGTTTTTCTCTGAAGTTCTCATAGACTCAAGAAGACTAATACTCTTTTTCAAGTTTATATGCCATCTTAGTGGGTTCAACAAACCAGAGTGGACAAACTTTTTTCCCAGACATACAAAGGAGGGAGAAAGTGAATAATGTGCTTGACAAAATTTTAAACTGAAAGCAATCAATCAATCTGAATAATTGAAGAAATTTAGAGAACTGATTTTTCTCTCTGTAGATATGTATGATAGTCACATCTCCAACTCCATTTTTAATTCCAGGGCTCAGTTCAAAGAGAAAGCAGTCCATAGACAAGGAACACTAAATGACACACAGCGAAGATTAGCTTTAGAAGAATCCCTTATTTTCTATTTCTTTCATTATTTCATTGCATCTAATTATCTAAAAGACTAGAGAAGTACAGTATTGATTGTTGAGTTGCTGCCGATATGGTCATGAGTTAACTAAACTTAGACTTCCCTCTGCTTAGATTAATTTTTTAGATACTAATGTAACTGATATTGTGAATCTTTCATGACAGAAAGGATAGAGGAGAGATAATAGCATGGCTTATTAATTTAATTTTATACGCTAAGAGCCTCAGGCAGTAACTGTTGTGAATATGAGAATAGGATTTGCTTCTACTCTTTTATATTTAAAATAAAACCAACATTCTCAGTTAAAATATGTCATACAACCTTTCCACTAATGTGTGGTAACTTTTCATGTTTCAACAATACTGTATGAAAATTGGATAAAAATGTTCAAGGTAAAATAATTTTTTGCAACAGCAGATCTTTTATATGTTATTTTAGCTTGTTAGAAAGTTCAGTACATTTATTATGTTTTCTCTTTCCTTCTGATTGATCTCAAAAGAATATCTATAAGATTTTTATAGTTTCAACTAAGAAATTTTAATGCTTCAAAAAATTAACCATTAATTAAATCTAACACCTCCTGAAACACATAAAACAATTCACATTTTACCAGTGGGGTTTCTGAGTTAAAGAAAGGGCCAAGTCTTTGTTGGAAATTTTACTCCATGATTATTAATCTTGAAAATGTTCTTGTTAGTAGATGTACTGCACAAAAGACTTTCTAATTGCCCTAAGTTCCATTAACGCATTTTAATGCTTCATTAAAGCTGACGGATGGTACACACCTTTGATTTCTCAGGTGCTGATTAGTTGTAAAAAACACTCACACCATGGAAGTGTCAGCTAAATAGAGTTCACATCTTATGATATGTTAAGTCTGTGCCTGCAAGGAATAGATAAAGATATTCTTAGGAGCTCTCTTGTGTGTTATTTAAAAGCCATTTTTATTATCATATTTTGTTTTAGTATTTCCTTTAATGTGTGAAAATTTAAACTGGTGAAACTATTAAAAAAGAAGGATTTTTAGCCCTGTAAAATGTATGAATAGTAAAAAGAGCAAAAACAATAAAATAAAGAATTGGATGGCAATTTTTATACTTTTATTACCATCCTAAACCACATATTTGACATCAGTCCTGAAGTACCTGCTGTATAATAAGAAGGGGAATTTTATGGTAATTGGCATCATGGCCAAAAATAAAACAGGAGAAAGGCCAAAAAAATCATGATCATTAAATTCTTTTTACGACATCACTATTTTCTCTAGAGACTGATGAATTTGGGATGCCATGGCAACCAACAATGAATGACGAATATATAATTAAGAATGAGTATCAGAGACTGCCCTTGAAATAGTTAGTTCTAATAAACAATTTTATTGGCTGTTGTTTTGTTTCTTGTTGTTTTATTGTTTCTTGAAATACATGTTTGGCAATTTTGCCTTACATATTTTTGTATTATTAACTGAAATACTAATAATTGTTTGCTAGTATTTATTAGCATAGTATTGTTAGATGAAAATTATTATTATTTATTTTAAGTATATTATATGTTAAGCAAAGTCTATATTTGCCAAGGATTAAAGTTTAGAATGGCTAAATCCTCCCTTCCTCATCATCAGGAGGCTCATAATTCATTCTCCCTTTTGATTTGAGGTAATTGAGATTTTGACATTTCTGTAGTATACATGAGGTCTGTTCCACCACAGAGACCTTCAAATTTCTCATTATGAGGGGCATAGTGAATTGAGTGTATTGGGAGCAGATTCAGTTAAGATCACATGATTGTTGAAGTAACTAAGATGAAGATAAGGCTGTTTTCCCATGTCTTTGGAAACTGAGGTTAAAAGATATTTCAGTATGTTACATATTCTTCAAAAGTTTATAATTTAAGCAATGCACTAAAAATATTTTATAAGCACTACATATTATAAAACCATTAAAATTACTTTGAAGATTCAGTTTCTATTAATAATAAGTAATTCAAATGGTAGGTTTTGATTTCAAGATCTGTCTTGAATTGAAAATCAGTACATTCCAAATAGCCATGCAATTTTCTTAAAATAAAAAAAAAACAAAGAGGGAATACATTTAGATAAAAGAATGTAAGTGAAATGAAAATACATTAGTAAAAACTGGGAGGAGAGGATTCAACCAGGTAGTGGAATAATGGGATGAATTAAAAAAAAGAGAAGGGGTGTTTTCATCAAACTAAAGTGTGCATAAAGAAACTACTTGTTAAATTGTAATTTTTCAATGTGAGTAAAATCTATTTGGAGATAAGGAACAAATGTAATATGAAAAAAAGTAATAACAATGGCTCCTGACATGTTAGGCAAAGAAGAGGAAAAGAGTGTTGGGTAAGAAATAATAGTAAGTTAACAAAAGCTGTGCCTGAATAAAGAAATTTTATGAAATTTCCTTAGTATGTTAACTAATTGATATATATACATATCTAAATATTTATGGATACATATTCACATAAATATACACATTTCTATATTAAGAGAGACAGACAGAGACAAAGAAATATACAGAAAGACACAGAGACAAAAATAGTAAGAAAGAGAGGTAGAGAGAGTATTTGAAGAGATCATTTCTCACACCCTAATAGAGGGAGACTTCAATAACCCACTTTCACCTTTAGATAAGTCAACCAGATGGAGACTCAACAGAGAAATAAGGAATCTAACAGAGGGAATGATGCAAATGAATCACTTATGTATACAAACCTATCATCTGCAAATATAGTTCTACATCTTCTTTTCAAATTTGTATTCACTTTATCTCCTTTTGTTCTCTTATTGCTTTAGCTAAAACTTTGAGAACTATATTGAGTAGATAAGGGGAGAGAGGACAGCATTGTCTAGGTCCCAATTTTAGTTGGATTGCATTGAGTATTTCTCCATTTAGTTTGATTTTGGCTGTTGGCTTCTTGTAAATCACCTTTATTATATTTAGATATTTTCCCTGTATTTCTTATCTCTCCAGGACTTTTATCATAAAGGAGTGTTAAATTTTGTCAAAGGCTTTTTCAATGTCTAAGGATATGATCATGTGATTTTTTTTTCCTTTGGTTTGTTTATATGATGAATGACATTTACAGTTTTTCGTATATTGAACCATCCCTGCATTTCTGGGGGAAAGCCTACTTGATCATAGTGGATGATATTTTTTGATTATGAATGAAGTCATATTTTTTAATCCATGTATACCCTTATTCAAACTCCCTTCCGCCTCCCTTCTAGTCACTGCCACATTGGGACCTTGAGCCCTCCTGCTCTTGCTGGGGAGGAGATAAAGTGATGTGGATGATATTTTTTATATGGTGTTGTATACGGTTTGCCAGAATTTTGTTGACAATTTTTGTATCAATATTCATAAGGAAAATTGGTCTGTAATTCTTTCTTGTTTGCATCTTTGAGTGGCTTGGGTATTAGGGTAACTGTAGCCTCATTAAAAGAGTTTGGTAATATTCCTTCAATTTCTACTGTGTGAAACAGTTTTAGGAGTTTTAGTAGTAGTTATTCTTTGAATGTCTGGTAAAATTCTGCATTGAAAACTTCTGAACATGGGCTTTTTTTACTTGGGAGACTTTTAATGACAATTCAATTTCCTTTAGGGTCATAGGTCTGTTTAGATATTTAATCTGATCTTGATTTAATTTTGATAAATGGTACCTGTCCAAAAAGCTGTCCATTTCTTCTTGGTTTTTCATTTTTGTGGAGAATAAAATAAAGAGCATTAAGTGGGAAAAAAAAGGAAAAATGGAAAAACAAGAAGAAGAGATGGATTCCAATTAACGATCAATGCTTCCTTGAGAATATTTGGAGCCACAAAGTCAAAACCTCAATGCAAAGCATGGAAACTTTAGGGAAAGCCCCGAAGTGGAGGTTATTGCCATTGTTGATTGTTGCCACTGTAAGTAAGTGATAAGATTCTGCTCTTGAATACACTACATACTCCACATACTTTGGTTGGAGCATGTAGAAAAATCTGTCTTGAAGTAACCGGGATAATTTTTCCCTAAAGACTAGTTTTAGAAGTGATGAAAGTTCCTATTTAAGTAGCTAGAAGAGAGAAGATATTATTGGTCTTATCAGGCACTTGAACTGGAATACAGCAATAATGAGAAGCCAAGATAAAAATGACTTCCTAGTACAAGAGTGTAAACTCCTTTGTTGATTATCATCAGCTCTCTTGACTATAATGAAGGTATGGACTAGAGTGATTAAACCCATGATTAGTATTGCAAATATGCTCAAAACCCATCAGTATGGAAATCATAGATTTTAAAAATGGACTAGTGACATTATTTATTAAATATTCAAATTGTCAAATGACTATCTAAGTATTTAGGTTTATACTTTTGCATTTGTGCTGATGCAAGCTTTCATATATTTATAATAAGTCATAACAAGCAGTGATTATTGCAGACATTGAGAAACAATAGTGATTAGCTATAAATGGAAGAGAACATGTATAAGCAAGTCCATGCCCCACATCCCAAGGGAATGCTGTAAAATACAGCAAAACACTATTTAAGGGCCAGAAGATGACAGGAGTGCCTTGACATGTTGAATTCTGTCCACAGAATTTCTACTACGTTTATAAACTAATTATAGTTATGATTACCTCATAAATTAAGCAAATGATCAAACAAGCTAAAAACTGTAGTATGGATAGGTTTAGAGTCTTCTGAGGTTCCACCTCTAGCTAAAGAGTATGATGAGGAAAATTTGGCCATTGGTAGATTGTTCATGCCCCAAATGATAATAACCCAAGACCAATGAACATATGAGTATCTCTAGCTGCATTTATGAGACTAAAATGTAAAAAAAAGAAATATAAAATACAATAGAAGGGGTGTACCAAGTTGAGTTGGATATGGGATAATTATATGGGAACATGGAGGAAGCTTGAGGAATGGACATGTTCAAAATAAAGTTAATAAATGTATACAAAATTGAAATAGTAAATACAAAAGCAAAATGAGAATAAATGTGAATATAATAGAAATTGTGTGTTAATTATATAATAAACATGAAATACATAGTAGATTACTAGACCTTTATTAAGTAATCAATAAATATTAATTTTTATTATTGATGTAATTCTGATATCATTACACTGTTTACCTACAAGAAAGTACAAAGAAAATGATATATTGTTATATCTAAATTAGGAAAATAATCTTTGGAATATGGAGAATTAAGGATATAGTTAAACCTTTACTATATTCTTAAATAACAAATATATACTGTTATTGATATTATTTTGGGGGGAGGAAATAATATACTTTCAATATGCAAAATCATGTAAATAACATTTTTCTGTATTTGGAGGACAAGGAAAAATACACTAAACAACGTTAGAAAATTAGATTTTTAGTAATGTCTTTGTCAAAAAGATTCAATTACTTTATAATGGTTATATATCTATATCTATCATCTCTATTTAACACAAATTCCATGATAAATTTCTTATTAAAATTTTTAATGTCAAATGCAGAGGTCTCACATTTACCATAATTTAATTAGTTATTTTCAAATATAATTGTATATTTACTTTAACTTCAATCTACCTTTTGGGTTTTGAATTTTCATTTATTCATTTTAATTTTTCTCTTCTCAAGAATAAATAACATTTAAACTATGTTCAATGACCATAAAGTAGTAGGCCACTGGGACTCATAAATGTGCTTGAGAATGCTAACAACTACTTTGGAATTCTCTCTGCTACAATATTTATGGCCAGCAGCTTTCATTTCATCAGATCACCATGAGACTGGCAAGAATATGCAGCCTGTTCTCTAACTTTCTCATATCTGCAGCTTACAGAAAGGTGAGTGATCGATCCATTGAGGCTGGATCTCTGATGTCTTTAGTTCTAAAATGTAGATATCCATATTTGCATATTTTCATCTTGCTAAATTCTTTTGAGTCTTTATTTATGAACATAATTCTTTCATCTTTGATACCTTCAAATTGGCTTCCTTTTCTCTACTAAACTAATCCTTAAAAGTAATAATGTACAATGCTGAGGATATGACAAAATAGATAAAAAATTCTGTGAAGAGTTGGAGATACTTGAACCTTGATGGCACAACAGATGTTTTTAATATGTATATATTTATTACAAAATGATGAGATTAAAGTGTCCCTCGAGTATTAAAATTTCAGGGGCCTAGAAATTTGTCTGAAAGATTAAGAAAACTGCTGTTTTGTAGAAGACTCTGTATCTGTGCCCAGTACTTACATAACAATCTGCTCACAGCTATCAGCAACTCCACGCTCTGGAGAATTAAAGTCTTAAGACTTGCTTAATGAGAGGAATACCATATACGACACTGAAAATCTGATAACTATGCAGTGATAGTAAGCTTGGTTATTGTGGGAGAACATACAACCAATAATTTACTAAACCAGCATAATCCATAACAACTATCTACCATATTTGCCATTATAACAATAATTAATTTTAATACTCACCTCTCAAGATTATTTCCCTTTTTAACAGAGACCACTACAAAGACCACAACCAACCAAAATGCAGATTTTCACATTCCACAATCCCACAGTAATCTCCCTTATCCTCTAGGTTTTACAATCTTTCCATTCCCTCTGTCCCTTTGGTTTGAGAGTATTTTTGTAGATGTATCTATTGAGACTAGGCATTACAACTCTGTATTTTGATTGGTTTGGCTTTCCAAAATGGTCTTCATTTGTTGCAAAGAGAAGTTTCTTTGATATGACTGCTACACTTATCTATGGACACAATGACAAATAATTATAATTTAGTTCGTGATTAATGCTACTTAGTAAAAGGTAGTTGTAGGTTCTCCTCCAAGAGGTACAACTTCACTAATCATGGGTGTTATTTCAGTTTTCAATATAAAGTATGCTTTCTCTATTATTCTGTGTGTGTTGCCCAATTAGAGAGCGTTTTGTTACCTCTAAGAAAGGAATGTCTCATTATAAACATCTAATTGAGTTGTTGGTCAAATGGTCTCTATGGAAACCAAACCTTCAACCTGTTTATTTAAATTCCCAGGGTATTAGTTGCACTCCAAAAACTGATGCTAGGGCTGTATTACCAAAGATGTTACCTACATAACTCATTAAACACAGAGAAGTAGAGCTGTTGCCTAACTAGACCCTTCATTCCTATGGCCAGTTAATGTTACTGAATGGTACTTAGCATGCTACAAGATGATAAATAAACACAAATTCTACTATAATCATTACAACATCTAACATGGTTTCTTACCTGTATTGTATGCTGCTACAATAGAAGTACTAATATTGTGGGTGTAACTAACAACTGCATAATTGCTATTAAATTCACATCCCTAATATAGAACCCACTATTTTGAGTTCTGGACACTTATCAGGTGGCCAAGAATCTGACACTAGGTAGGACAAGAACCTAGGGGAAAACTAAACATCGTTTTGCTAACAAAGTGTAGCAATAAAATGAGTCCTAATATTACTCTGCTATATTCAGAGATTAGTGACTTACTTAGTCATCACTTGAGATGTTTCTTCCTGTAGTATTTTGGTTTAAATACATAGACCCAAAGTGAGGTAATATGTAGATTGAGAGATATTAGAGCACTCAGTCCTAAAGAATGTCTTCATCAAATATCTCCCTTCAGAGCTCATGGATCACTGCAGAACAGGAGAAAGAAAAGTATAAGACTCAGAATAGATGGGTGAAATCAAGAATACTTGGTTTTCTATTTTAAAAAAATGGACTGAAACATGTATAAACCCAGAATGAATACGGCAACATGCATGGGGGGGCTGTTCAAGTCAAAATCAGAGGGGTTTCCAGCTCTAAGATAGAGAAGCAGACAGGAGCTCTATTCTCTACCAAAAATCTATTTCTAATAGACAGCAATTTGGAAGAAAATTTTGTCTTAAATGGAGTCTCATTGTATATATAAACCACATTTTAATGCCTCATGTCCAGTAGTAGTTGGTCAACAGAAAACAAGCTCAAATGAATTTTCAGAGATATTTTATCTCATCTTTCTTTGCTTGACATTTTTTAACTGACTGATCTTTTGCTAAAATATCATATAGCTTGTCAATCCAAATTTAGTGATTTTATTATGGTGTGTGTCTTTGTGTGTTTGTGTGTTAGTGTGTGGTGTATGTGTGTGTGTGTATGTGGTTGTGTACATGTGCACATGTGGTAGTTTCTCATATTCTTTCTTTGTAACTTTTTTATTTTCCTTTGTTTGTTAACTTGTTAATTTTATTTTTTTCTTGTTTGTCCTTTTTGCCTAATTGTTTTTTAAGAAAGAGAAAGAAGCATGGAGTTGAAAGGGTGGTGAGGTGAAAATGATCTCAGAGGACATGAGTGAGTCAAGCCAGTAATAAGAATACATTGTATAAAAAGCATTATTTTCAATAAAAAAGAATTGAATTAACAATTAGAGCAATTACAATGCTTTTAAAAGTTTAAAACTAATTCATTACAAAAAGCAAGCATTGCTTTATGTTCCACAGTATATGAAACTGAGAGGAATAAATATAACCTGAGTTATTCTTTCTCTGAGCACTGAGATAGGTTATTATATCTTTCTTATTAGGAAATAAATAGTAACAATGGTTGTTAAGCAGCTTTTTAGTTTCATTAAAGAGTTCAATTAAATAACAAATTGACTCACAGGATTCTCTTTGAAGCAATAAATACAAAACAATGACGATAAAGTTTAGCTAGTAAAAGTATTAAGTCGAAGAGAATATTTGGTTTCAATATCAGCTTTCTTATTTATCTTTTAGGTTGCTATGAAAAACTTCATTATTTCTCAGGCACAAGTTAAAAGTACAACATTGTTGTCAGTGATTCAGCTCACAAAAACTGGTGTCCAAATATGCATCTACCACTAAACAAAGGTTTTCCTTATAAGTGGATTCTTACAAAAATCTATTCCGTAGGTAGAAGGAATTATATGTAGACTATGCTGACATGCATGTAGTAACAGAAGCTGATACACGATTTGCATTTACAATTATTTACACTTTGCAATGCTACTTTTTTTTTTATCAATAGCCTTGTACTCTTCACTGTTCTGCTTCTTTCTGCTACAGCTGAAGATATGGAGTCTGGTTATGATATTGATATCTGCTGCATTTTAAGAAATCACAGTGTTTACATTTCACTTTAAAATAAAAGAGAAAGAATTTAGATGAGGCTACAGTTACTTAGAATTTATTTTTTTGTAGTTAAAACTTATGCAGTTTTCAGAAAACTGAAAAAATAACATTGCCATGTTATTACTATGTGGTTGTAGAGCAACATATTTTAAAAGTTTGGCTTACTGATTCAACTATTATTCAAATAATTAATTATTCTTCTTAAAAATTAATATTGTAATCATTTTAGAATTATAAATGACATATTGCTTAAGAATTAGAGTAGCCACATTTTTTTGATTGGGAATTCTTAGCAGAATTACAAATGGCTGAAAGGCACTTGAAAAAGTGCTCAACATCTTTAGCCAGCAGAGAGATGCAAATCAAAACAACTTTGAGATACCATCTTACACCTGTTAGATTGGCTAAGATAAAAGACACAGAGGGCAGCCTATAGCTGGAGAGGATGCAGAGCAAGGGGAACACTCCTCCATTGTTGGTGGGAGTGTAAGCTTGCTCAGCCACTCTGGAATGCAGTATGGTGGTTACTCAAAAAACTGAGAATCCATCTCCCCAAAGATCCAGCAATACCATTACTGGTCATATACCATAAAGATACACATTTGTGCTCCAAAGGCATTAGCTCAACTATGTTCATAGCAGCACTATTTGTAAAAGCAAGAACCTGCACCACCCTAGATGCTCCTTAACTGAGGAATGGATTAACTGTGGCACATCTACATAATGGAGTACTACTCAGCAGCAAGAAAAAAAATATCCTAAAATTTGCAGGCAAATGAATGGATTTGGAGAATATCCTCCTGTGCAAGGTATCACAAACCCAGAAAGATAAGCAGGGGATGTACTTGTGCACTTTAAACAAAAAAGCAAAAAGCAAAAAAAAAAAAAGCATGTCTAAGCTGCAAACCACAACCACTGAACAACTTGGGATCTGAAACACCTTGGACTAGCACCTTGGATCCCACTCCCTCCAGAGGAATATGTGACCCAGTCTTGATGTTGGAGTGAGGAAAGTGGATCTGCCTGGAGTGGATGCTGAACTAAGACACCTTGGGACCTTGGGGCCTCCTGCCTTTGAAGTGGAGGAGATAAAGTGATGTGGAGAAAAAAGAGTGACTGGGAGGGGTGGGAGGGGCAAGGAAGTTTGAACAAGGGTATACATTGATAAAAATATGACTTTATAAGAAAAAAAGAATAAAAGGAAAAGGAACTCTAGAGGGTTTCAGAGTGGCTGAGCTTCACTGTGGCTTTATATTTCATGTGAAATCCTCATTCATTTTGTGTGTCATCGAAAGGCAATGTGTAACTATATAATATACTTGTTTTCTTCAAGAAAAAAAATAAAATTTAATTCTCCTTTCCTAAAAAAGAAATTACAGTAAAAATTTACTTGACTGAGCTAGTCAACTGTACTGCTATGTTATTTTCATTCCCAGGTATTTATTAAAATATCATAAGCCCTATTTTTTATTGAAAAGAAAAAGTGCCTCTATTATAAAAATTTTCTGTCTGAGTGATATATAACAAAAGAGTACTACAATGTCTGATGGAAATATCTCTCTGTATTTTTATATATATAAATATATAATATACTTTTTAGACTTTTCATTAACTTGAAGGAAAATCTCTAAATAAACCTAGAATTTCCTTTCAAAAGGATAAATGAATTTGCTGTACAGCCTAGATAGTAATTGTAAAGTATTTTGGATGTTCTTCGGCTACTGTCAAAACCTCACAGCAGATACACATGTTTTAGTTATAAAAGACTTGGTGTAAAATTTTTAAAAATCTGTATAGGTTTACAAATGAAATTAGCTCGTTTTATTACAAGGTGAATTATTGTGCATAGATGCATGTCTGTATTGCATGAGCATGTGTATGCATTGTAGGGTGTTTTTCTACAGTGATATGAATACCATCTTTTACTACACCACCATCATGGTGATGGTCATTTGTACAATTTGAAAATGTTTTGTCTATAAAAAATAGAAATCCTATTTTTAAGAAAACTTTGAATTAGATTTTTTATTATTTATTACTTTTCACTAAGCTCTGTTTCTTTCATGACACTACTTCTTTGATTAATTAATCTTTATTTTTTATGTGCTATTTTAGAGACAAAATTTCTCTTTGTAATCCTTGCTATCCTAGAACTCTCTCTCTGTAGACCAAGCTGGCCTAGAACTTAGAAATCTGCCTCTGCCTCCTTAAAGCTGAGATTAACGGCATGTTTCACCAAGCCTAGCATTTGTTTTATTTCTGAGTGAATACTGATATAGAAATGGAGCCAAATCAAAGGTATAATTTCAACTGGGATTTGGAAAGCTATAAGACAACATTGTTGCTGGAATACAGACATTCTATAGGACTATAAATTGTACTCATCAGAGTACAAACTTACTTGTAACAAAGAAATCTGCCAAATGTCAAGGCTTAATGAATTTCTTTTTCTCCTTAAAAAACAAGAAAAGAAAGATAAGTTTTCTGCAGAAATAAGTACTACTAAGTTTTGAAAGATAATAGTTAATACATTCTAAGGTTAAATATGGATAAATGTCTCAATTGTATAATTAGGAGTTTACATGCATAAGAATGTGGTTTTTTTTTGCCACAAGTAACTTTTCATCTGTAAATCAGAATATAAAAAGCAGTACAGAAAGCCAGAAAGACTCTCTTTTGATGACATGTGAAGATAGAGAAGAGATATCCAATTACACTCCATCAAGTGTCATGAGATGCCTACATTATTATTTTATAGTTTTTTTTTAAAAAAAATCTTACAAATTGCATAAAATGGCAAGATTCCTTCATTTTCATCACAATCTGCTTGGAGAAAGAATAAAACTCACTTATTTTATAAAGGAGTAGAAAAGTCTTCAATTCTAGTTCTAAAATATCAAAAATCAGGTGACTCTGGGGAAAAGATGGATTGCTTGCATTTGTACGGATAAATTAAACAATGTTTCAAACACAAGATACACCAATATCATTCAAAATTGCATAGTATAGGAAGAGGCAAAATAGGCTCTGCTATTCAAATTTATAACAAAATCTCAGTAATTTTTGTTTTCCCATGGTGAGAATAGAAACAGAAAACAGTTTTTTTTTCCTCATAATATCTAAGACTAAGAGGCTATTCCAATGTTATATCCAAACAACTATTGATGGAAGCTGAAACCAAAGAGGATGGTCAAGCCAAGAGAGAGTGTCTTACCAACTGAAGAATTTGAAGACTGGGGTAAATTGAAGACAATGTCAATGACAGATCTGTCAAAGACAGGTGAATATTTATTATGTCATGAGAGTTTTATGCTTCATATCAAATGAATTATTTCAAACAGTGCAACCTAATGCAGCACAGAGCAAAATGTTAATGTTACTGTTAGTAATTTAGAAATGAGTTATGTGAGTTCTCTGGCAAAATAAAGTTATGTAAATAAGAATCTCAACTTTAGATATGTACATATGAGCAAATGAAATATATGTCAAATCTGTTCATATGTATGTAGATATCAACAGCTACTTAAGTAACACTGAAAAATCAGAATATATGCATGGCCATTTGTGGTAATATATTGTATAAGCTCTACAGAAGTAAGGTTTTCCTGAAGATCAGAGGACAGAGTAAGGCAATCTAGAGTGGTCAGGGAATGGTGACACATGACTTTAATTTTAGCATTCCAGAGGCAGAGATCCTTCTGGATCTTGTGAGTTCAAGGCCACACTTAGCTACATGAAATTGAGTAGGTTCAAGTTCAAGGCCACACTTAGCTACATGAAATTGAGTAGGTTCAAGAGAGAAACAGGGACAAATGTTGGTAGCACAAACCTTTAATTTCAGAACTTGAGATCCCATGCCTCTGTTTTGCTTGCTTAGAAGTACACTCACTGTTAATCCTAGCACTAGGAAGTTTGAGACAGGAAGTGATATGGCTGGCCATAGAAAAAAATCTATAAGGCAGAAAGAGACAAGTATCACCCCCGTCCATTTTATCTTTGTGGTTGCCTTTACTTACCCTATTCATTCTGAAAATTCATGAAGACATAATTTACCTGTGCAACCTGTGGAGTTAGTGAAGAGAAAATAGCTATGGCTTGTTCTCTGCTTCTCTAATTTTTCAGCTTTTATCCAATATCTGGCTCCAGGTTTTTATTAAAAGACCAGTTAGAATTCATGTAATACCTGGTGCCCCTGGTGCCCAATGTGAGACAGAAAAAAAAAAAAAAAAAAAAAAAAAACCTAAACAAAGGAGGTTAGATTCATGGTTTTTGTTTTGTAAGAGGAGGGGAGGGAAGAGAAGGGATGTGGGATAATGCTATTGCACACTGTATTGATTTGTCACTCATATTGGCTTAATTATGATTGGCAAGTAGCCAGGCGAGAAGAATAACTGGGGTGACTAGACTAGAGGAATTCTGGAAAGAGAAAAGGCAGAGAAGCAGTCACAAGCTAGATACAAAAGAATCAAGATGATGATGCCGACTGAGAAAAAGTAAAAAGCCACAGGACTAAACATAGATAAAAATTATTGGTTAATTTTAGTGTAAGAGATACTTAGTAATAAGCTACTTTACTGGATGAACATTTATAAGTAATACTAAGCCTCCAAGTCAATTATTTGGGAACCAGCTGCTAAGTATTTGAGAGTTTCTGGCAGGACATAAATTACAGACTACATCCATTCTTGTTATATATTTCTTGGTACAACTTCCTAGAAACTAAATCAGATTATGGACAACTTAAAATTCTTGATAGACTACAGACACAAATGGCTATGATCATGTCTGAGAATATATAGAATACCCTAAATAGGGCTAAACTTTATCATTGCAAATCATAATGATAAATAATTATGGAAATTAAGGAAAATGAGTAATTATAGGAGCTCAGGTATAGAGAATGGAGTGCAGTATGAAAGGGAAATGGAAAAATAACAAAAATATCTGACTCTTATATTGGTTTTACAACTGTTGGTCACTACAGAAGCCATTGGCTTTAAACAAAAATTAATGCTGAAATTTTTACTTAATTAGTACTTGGGTAAACTTTAATTGAGTAAAATAAAAGAATACTAAGACATTTTAATATTTGTAGTGTTATCTTTAAAAATCTTAAAATTAATAAATTCATTATTGATATTTTACCACATATAAGTAAATGTATTAATATCCCATGACCACTTTTGCTGTAGCTTGCATTACTCACTGAAACAAGTTTAGAACCTAGAGCCAACGTATTAGAATTTTGCAATTTTTATATTTCAGTTTCTGCTGGATAAAAATAAACTGGAGCTTCTAGTATGAGGCTTTTTTGTAAGCTGTCTGCCAAGGTAGGAGAAGATAAACTTTAATGCTTGTATTGTTAATATCAGAACTGAGTTTCTTACTGGTTGTACAAAGAAACCATAAGTTTCTTCCCAGGGCATCCTGTTTTCATGGTGGGCTTCCTTCAGAACAGTAAAGACAGCTTAAATTTGCTCTAAACTTTGTAGTGCAGTATGGGACAAGCAATTGGCATGTACGAGGCAAATGAGTAATAGGAGTTCTCAAGGATACAATTACCAGGAGATAGAGGCCAGTTGGAGTTGTCAAATAATTTATGATTTAAATGCATTTGTTTGTAGACATGGTATTTAAGGTACAATACCGAATTACTTAAAAGTTGTCAGATCATACCAAATTAAAGGTGCTTATAGATATCATGTTATTTTCTATATTTATAATTTGCAGAAATGAATGCTTAGAAATTACTTGTTTACCTATGTATTTCATGATATCCACTAGAAATAGGTTTTCTTTAAACAAATGTCTTCACATTTACAGATTTGCTTCTGGATATTTAGCATAATCTTTCTCTGATTCAGACATACCATGTGCTTAATTGGTCTTGATATCTCCAATTATCATGTACTTTATTATCTAAATAACTTTATATCTCAGATATATCTTTGAAGCCAATAGTGTCAGTAATTAAATTTGTATACTTGCTTTTGGTGAGAATTGTAAATGCTACTTTTCTTATAATAGATATATCTGTGAAACTAGTCAAAGATTTCACTAGAAAATTGTATTAGCTTATATCAGTATGGGTGAAAAATTAAATCACTTTAAATTTGATTAATTATATTAGGTTAAGTCCTAAAAAACTGTAGGCAATTTTGTTTAATTGTTTATGTTACTTGAAAATTTGTCTATTCTTTGCAAATGCATATTTTATATATATTTTATGAAAATATTTTAAATTGGTTTATTAAATTTTTAATTTAGGATCTATAATTGGACACTTTATACTTAATATTTTTGTATTAACAGTTTTATTAGATGCTTAGTTTTACATAAAATGTAAAACTTACTAAACTTGTTTCTATTTCTTTTAAGACTTCAAAGTTATAGAATACTATCTAATAATGTATAATTTATATTATCATAAATGTCAGATGGAATTAATATTCAACTACTTTAAAAAAGTTTATGGATAAGCATGGTGGCACAAAATATAAACTGATTTGGAAGTTAGAACTAAGTAAATATTTCTGAGTTAAAGACCATTCTCATCATATCAAGATGAAAGCCAGTCAATGCTACATAGTGAGACCCTATTAAAAAAAAAACAGTAAAAAATCTTTTTTCTTCTGAATGTCTAGATGACAAATGACACCAAACCTTACAATTTGAATTCTAAGTTCAGTTATTCAATTCTAGGATCTTACGTGGTGGGAGGAGAGAATATATTTCTGCAAATTTTTCTCTGATCTTCACTCAGACACAGTTGCATGTGCACGACCACATAAATACACACACACACACACACACACACACACAATGTATAAAATATTTAAAAATAAAAACTAATGCTTACAATTTTATCCCTTTAAGTACTATTCTATAATTTTTAAAGTTTAATATATTTACTGCTATATTCATTAGTTTACATCCAGAAAACTGACAAAAATATTTTGAAAAAATAATTTTAAAAAGAATTTATTTCATAGTTAACTTTTTATTGCTCTCTTTACTTCCCTGTAAACAAACCCAGTAAAATAGAAGATTTATCATTAAAAAGCACATAGAATCTTAATGATTTAACACAAAGTTATTATTTGATTTTTAATTTTTAATTATTTATTTTTATTTACATGAATTCAAATCATGTAGTAGTGGATTTTCTATGATGTTTTAAGTAAAACAAATCAACTATACTTGATGCTGTATGTACTTTTCTCTTATTTAAATGTTTTCAGAATTCACATAATGACTTACCAGTTTTACAATAATAAATGTGCTCTGTATGCTACATAAGGTTATGGTATGTCAAGATTATCATTAGGTTAATAGTCTCACTCTCACAAAGCTTTTATGTTAATGGCTGTGAAAATACACGGAATAGATAAATACACCTCAACTAGTGACAACACAGTTGCAAAAGTAAATAAAAAAAAGGTATTCAGTATGTAGATCTGAGGGGCACTGATGAGTTTTGAAATAATTTTATAATTCTCATGAAATGCTTTTACAGTTTTGGAGTCTACAGAGTGGTCAGAGATCTTTGACCTTTCAATTATGGAGAAAAAATAATGTAGTCAAACAATCTAGAGGTAAAGTGAGTAAAGAATCCAGAGTCATATTATTTTACATATTGTTGAACATAATCTAATTATCAGGTCATATGTTTCCAAATACTTTAACATGTTACATTGCTAATCTATTTAAGAATGCACAAGTTTTTCTCTAGTATTTATACCTAAGACCGACCACCAGACCTTATTTTCTCTGTAGGTTCCATTGTCACATCTGGATAGTTTAATGTTCTTTCTAATGTGTTGATTTTAATGGCTGCAATCACATTAATTCTTATTCTACGTTTATACATATGTACTTTCTTCAGGAATGTGGAACACTGATGATCATAGTCAAATCATCAATGTTTATATATATATATATATATATATATATATATATGTATATTTGTGTGTTCCCAAATCCAATTACATTAGCCTAGTATTATTACTGACAGTTGAAACCAACTTACTTCTTCTTAAATACACACACTGTGAGCAAAGACTGTAAGAGGAGAAAAATAATTCAAACATGTAGCATAGTAGTATGTTTTTAGTGTTTTCAAAATGGATCTCTTATAATTACTTATTTACACTCCTGAGATACTCTAAGAAATGATTAGAAAGATATAAAATAGTGATTTACTTTAGATTTTTAAGTATCAAAATCCTCAGAAAATTAAAAATTAATCTTTAGATATCTGTTGGTTTCAAGCACATCGATGTCTGTCATGTAGATTCATATTTGCCTTGCCATTTTAGAGTGCAAACTGTGCTTTCCATTCATGAGGTAAAAGTACCCTTTAGGGTTAAGAATGTAGTCAGTCAACTGGAATCTTTTTATTGTGTACTCAGTAACCACCTGCAATCAATAAAAGAGCCTCTAGTTGGACTAAATCTGTTGAACTACACTGGTCACTTGTGTTTTGGAATAGATTTGGTCATATGCCTACATGCACCTGTTTATGTATGGCCAGACAAGGTCATGTGGACTAAGGGATGCATAAACACATTACACCTGCAAGTAAATACATTTGTATTTTAATCAACACTTGCTTTTGGATGGTTATCTCCTGTAGTAAAAAAAAAAAAATCCAATAAATATAAGCCTGCAGACCCAACTTTAGCAACAAAATGAGAAGTATCAGAAAAAAAATGCCTCCATATACTTTTATTTCATGAAAATATAAGTTTAAATTCTGTTTCAAACTAACTTCATAAATTGTTTCAGGGATTACAGTGATTCAATACAAATGAAATCACAGCTGGCATGGATGTAGACTGCTGTGGAGAATCGCTTTACCTAAAGATGCTGCTATCATTTGGTCAAGGGTTGTTTCAAACAAAGAAAAAAAGGCCCACTGAAAAATGTAATGAATATCAAAAATAAATAAACTAGAGAGAAAACTATTGGTACAGTGTGAAAAAATACAAAACCCATTAATGTAATGACAGTCCAATTTCCAAATATCAGGAGGTATCTACAAAAATAGCTCAGTGTGACTCTTCTCTTATTTTCAGCTTGGATTCTGTGTAACCAGGTTCAAGCATGGTAGTTGTTCCGGAAATGTAAAGAGAAATTTTATCACACCATCAAAAAGCCTGAAGTTATACATTCAGGAGGAATCACTAGTGGTATGATTTTATGAAATTTCTGACCTCAATTTTTGCCAAAATATTTAGTTAAAATATGCATACATAAACATACAAATGTGAAATAAATGCCCAGAAATGCAATTTCTTCTTTTTATAATGGAAGGACTGGGTTCAGAAGCAAAATAATTAACTTGATGCCATTAACTAAATAATAAGTGGTGAACTTAAATCACTGTTGTACTTATTCTGTTTAATGAAGTTTTAGGGATTTCCTCTTCAAGAGCGGTCCCTAAAAGAGCCATCTCAGCATTCCTGGAAGTCTTGATAGCTACAGGCAGAAATAGCCCACTACAGTAGAGTCTTGTTTTTAATCAACCCCTCAACTGATTTCTTTGTTCACTATATTGACAGATAGTTGAAATAGAACAGGAAACAAGTAGAAAAAAAGAAAATAAATGCATAAAATGATTATAGGAGAGATTTTGGTTAAATACATTTCCAAAAGCCTGTTTAATTTGAACTGTAAAAGAGTATTATGGAATCTTGCATAGAATATGACATCAGTGCAACATAACAAATGTTAAACAAAATGTTAGGAGAAAAATGAGAAGAACATTTAATAGAAAATAAATTTATAAATGTTGGATTTTATTTTATAGTCATATCAATAAATAAAATCTATAAAAATACTATAAATCAAAATTTTAAATAATTTTTTTCTAATGTGTTATAAGTAAAGTATAGGCTATTCAAATATATCTACCTACAAGACCTTCTAGCCTGTGATTTTTATGTAACAAAAGTGGGACTTTTGTCATATAATTTAGATTCTAATTCTCAAAGCAAAAAGTATCCTGAATCTCAGAAGTAGAGAGTCACCTGCCAAGAATCATGTTTGGCACACACATGCAGTGGAGCATCAGGCTTCTAAAAATCCAGGAAATATAGAGAGCCATCACATAATCACAAGAATGTAAGTCCTGGCACACTGGATAGGATTGAGCTAGAATCTTACATTTCATTTTGAGTCTTTTGAGAGATGAAGCAAAAGAACAGGCTCAATCAGGCCATAGCCAGAAATATATTTGTGTTTCAGGTAATTTTCTATCTATTAGTAATTTATTATCATAAAAATAATCAGAAAAGTTAAACTATGATTATGTATTACATATATAACTGATTTTATATCGGTATCAATATTCAAAGACATAATAACTTGTAGTTTTTATCCATATCTGTGTTTGGGAATTTCTTTTTTTTGTGGATGCAAAATCTATGACACAAGAAAAGATAACCTGTGGGGGAAGGCTTCTGAAATAAGTATTAGTATATACATAATTTAAACATGATCTGATTTATTCCAAGATTCAGTAATTATCAGATAAGTTTTACTCTAACTAAAAGTTATAATGTTTAGTGTGATGACAAATGTGAAACATTAGAATTTTCAAACCCAAGAATGCAGCACTGTAGTAGGATAATGTTGTATTACATTATAAATATTTGTCCCTTTTAATGGTTTAATATAAATCTGATTGGCCAGAATACAGACAGGAAGTGTGGCCGGAGCTACCAGACTAAGAAAACTCTGGGAACAGAAAGAACAGAACAGAGAAGCCAGACAGACACCAGCAGAGGAGCCATCAGACACAGAGGAAATGCTGCTCTAAGAAAAGATATCAAGCCATATGTCTAAACAGATTAATGGAAAAATATTGAGATAAGATGATAGAGTTAGCTATCAATATGTCTGAGCAATAGGTCAGTTAGCATGAAAATAATATAAGCCTTTGTGTGATTATTTGGGACAAAGTGGCAACAAGTGAGTCCATACCCTGGGGCTAGGCTACAAAGTCTGGGCCAGAAACTTAATATTACACAGCAAATATAAATATTTGAAAAAATAAGTTTATTGCCAACAGTGAAAACAATATGCTGAACAGAGGCATACACATTAAATACATAAGTTTTGTGTTTAGAGAATATAAATAAATAATGATAGGCTTCTTGAGAATTTAATGACAACTGTGAAAAACTACCACAAAAAAAATCTAAAAATAAATTCACAGAAAAGGGAAAGTTTTGAGAGGAAGGGGGAGATGGAGAGAGGAAAAGGAGAGGCAGAGATAGACACACAGAAAAACATACAGAATAACAGAGATTCAGAGAGAGAGAGAGACTGAGATTCAGAGAGAAAGAGGGAGAAAGAGAGAGAGAGACAGAGAGAGAGAGAATAATATGGAAGGCACCATTCCTATAGAGGCTTTGAGAAAAGAAGTGCAAATCACTTTACACAATTCACTGTGAATATGACCATGAAAAAATTAAGTATTATGGGCATAATATTTGCCATATAATATTCTTTCTAAGTCAAAATTTCTGGTGGCACTCTGCTTCTGTATCGTTTTAAGCAAAAACTTCCAATGTTAAGATGTCTATCATCTGAAGAATGGATTAACAAGCCGTATGGCAGTTTCTCAGAAAACTGGGAATCCATCTCCCCAAGGATCCAGCAACACCACTACTGGGTGTGTACCCTAAAGAGGCACATTCACACTCCAAACGCATTAGCTCAACTATGTTCATAGCAGCACTATTCGTAAAAGCAAGAACCTGGAAACAAGCTAGATGCCCCTCAACTAAGGAATAGATTAACAAACTGTGGTACATCTATGCAATGGAGTACTATTCAACAGTAAGAAAAAAATGGTATCCTAAAATTTGTAGGCAAATGAGTGGATTTGGAAAATATCCTCCTGAGTGAAGTATCACAAATGCAGAAATATAAGCAAGGGATGTACTCACTCATTAGTGGACTCTAAACAAAAAAGCAAAAAGCAAAACATGTCTAAGCTGAAAACCACAACCACTGAACAGCTGGGGATCTGAAACACCTTGGACTGGCACCTTGGGTCCCACTCCCTTCAGAGGAACACCTGACCCAGTCTTGATGTTGGGGTGAGGAAAATGGATCTGCCTGAAGTGGATGCTGAACTAAAGGCACATTGGGACCTTGGAACCTCCTGCCCTTGCTGTGGAGGAGATAATGAAATGTGGGGAAGAGAGAGTGACTGGAAGAGGTGAGAGGGGGAAAGGAGCTTGAACAAGGATTCATAAAAAATAATTTATTAAAAAATAAAAAATAAAAAACTTACATGTTAACATTATATTTCTGATTAATGTGTACAAAGGGAGTTCTATATTTTTTGCTGTAATAATACAGATAACAATGCTTATAACCATCTTGCTTCTGTGTTTAAGTTCATATGAAAGAAATTTTCTTGGGTCTGTGTCCACACATAAACTGTTAAATTTTTTATCTATATGTACAATTAAAATCAGATAGTAACACCAAAAAATACACAGTGTATTCTTGCACACATGTGGATATGCATGTATAATAAAAATTTTATAAATTAAAAAATAATTAATAATTAAATTAAATTGTTGATACATTAATAACCAATTGTAATAAATAATGCAAATGGATGTCTTTTCAATATCTCTGTATATAATCTAGTCCTCTACCAAGAGGTACTCAAGCAAGTTTCCTGGTTTTACTATTATCAATTATTATGTACTGTCTTTCCTTACAATATTTGCTTTTGAACAAGTATTTCTGTTAATCAGTTTCTGGCAGTTAGACCATTGATTTTGTGTACAGTTCAGGCTTGATTAATGCAGGCATATTATCTCAATAAACTTAAACTTGCTTTTAGACATATTTATATAAAATATAATGTGCCTGAAGAACCACATACATCTAATAACTTTTTTAAAGCTTAAAGCAATATAAAAGACCTGATCTAGGTACCTAACAGAATATTTCAGTTTATTATTGAAGACTTTCTTGCACACAAAGGTGATGGGACCCTCAGCCTCAGAACTGACAGAGTTCCCTTGACATTAATAGGGATCAACAGGATCACTCAGGGAAATAAACATGGGCTCACTGTCTGTGATGCTCCAAGATACCTGCTGGACTATACAGGTGTTGGAGTAAAATAATACAACACCATTCCATCATTAAAATTTCAAAGTGCAAGAAAGAATACTTTCAAAACATTGCTAATATCTCTGATTTTCTGTTGTAAGTTTAGAAAAAGCAATAAACAAGCAAAACAAGCTATAGAAACAATTAAATATACTCTATTAATTTGAGTACTACGAGAAATAAATAAATATTATATTTCTTGTGAGTGCTAATGCATCATAGATATCAATGACACCATGTTCAAAGCATTTTTTAATTTCACAATCAAGTTCATGGATAATTACCTTGTTACTGCACAATTTAATATTTCTCTATTAATTTCCTTGAGTTCTTCCTATTTTAGAAAATTTACCTAGTTTTTTATGCCCTATCATGTCAGAATTTATAATAGAGATATCACTTTATCTTTATGTCAATTACATAACAAATATGGTCTACATGCCTTTAGAACATTCTGCATAAAGTATCTAATGTGAAATATTTATATATACCTATCTTATTTTGCAAATTCTTAGAAAATAGCTTTAATTAGTATAACCAAATGTCTCTTTACTTGATTTATAAAAGACTCTCTCCTTACATAAAATAAGTGAACAGAAACTAAAAGGGAAGTCCAGATAAGGAGTGGAAATAGTATATTTCCTGCACATATATTCTTTTCCATTTTGACCCTCAAAGTTAATTATTTCTCTTTAAATGCATTTGCAAAACCAATTTATCTGTGAAACCTTGATAAAAGACCTTACAAATTATATGTTCTGGTGACTGACTCTAAACTTTCTACCCCTTACTCACAGTATTGATAATTTTGATGGATAAAGAAGTGCTAGATAGAGGTCAAATTTTCATGGCTTCAAACCTATAAAAAGAAGCCTAATTTCATTTTTGAGTAGATGGAATGGCCTGAGTGGCCTCAAAAGTCATTGAAGTTTTATATGAAGCTTGGAAAATCCCCAGTCCTCTGGTAGGATTTCATACATAGGCATAGAGTACAAAGGCCCTGGATAGGTCGAGATGATCTCAGTATTTATGTTTTGGCACCAACAGTCCATGAAATATAAATGACTTAACTTAGAAGGTCCTTCATATTTTTAAGAAGTCATTTAACTTCAGCCATATTTCAGATGATGAGCTTTTAGCTCTTTAGTGCACTTAACTTGCTTGGATTGGTGTGAATTTCTAATCATAAATCCATTATGCCTGCCTCTTTTATTTTAATTCACTCTGTATATAGAATTAGCTATTTATTTCATTAGAAAGATAAAATTTTTTTCTAAAAATGGTCATCTGTGTTCAAAAACTTTTTTGAACAGAATTAGCTTTTCTCTGGTTACCTATGCAAGCATTCTTAAGTTTAGAAGGAGATTAGAAATGCCACATCCAGTCTCTGAACTATTTTCTGCCATTGATGTTTCAAATGTCTTAATTAAACCTATAAATGTGACCACATTTGCCTTACTTATTTACTTTTTGTTCCTCTTAAATATTCTCTAGTAACCATTTACACTAAATTGTTTTCAGTAACTTCTATTTTCTGCAAACATAATTTATTACTCTCTTCCCATCATACATAACCACAAGTAACCTACAGACATAAAAGATTGTGCTTCTTCCTTTCACATGTCTTCAACTGTCCAACTTTTAAAAATATGTGTTATTTACTGAGCTGCTATTACAATTAAAATATTTATTTTCAAGTTTGTATGCACAGGAGTATTATGAGTGAGGCAGTATGAACCTAGAGAAGTGGGGTCTAAAAATGGGGCAGACAATATCTCATGAAGAAGCTAACTTTATTAAGGTCATCTGACAATGTATATTCTGAGGGTTAAGAAAGGTCATGTGAGCAAAGTTTACCTGTATACAAGCTGTATACACTCACAATGACAAGGTCATATTAGTTTGGGCTATATACAGTCTGAGGATTAGTCTTTCTTGGAAACATTATTCTGAATAATAATTGGTAAAATGATGTGCATTCTGAAGAAAAAACCCACTCCTATTTACTCTATCTTGGAAGGCCACAAAAGAACATTCCAAGAACAAATCCATGTTATGGAAGAACAGAGGCTAAAGACCCTTGTCTTGATTTGTAGAGTTTTCTCACAAGCTTTTATAGTTCTCCCCATCTAGATTTATTCACTGATGTGCTCTAACAGAGGGGAAGGCATATATCCAGGAAATAAAGGTAGATGATCATGTTGTATTCCTTAAGAAGTTTTTCAGAATGTTAGCTAATTAAAGTAGCAACCTAAATGAAATGTTTTTAAAGCAAATATACTAGCCTATTGCTACAAAAGTATTCTTCTCAATGCAGTTGAACTGGTGAGACTCAGTTTGTAAGCATATAGAGCTTTGAGCTACATTAACTTGAATTCAGAATTTGCATGTCAACCTTAATTAAGGGTAAACTCTATGACCGCTAAAGATTGCAGAGCTGTTTCTTGCTTCCAAGGGATCAAATGCCTACTCATGAAATAAAAACATTAGATCTGTGATTAAAGTACAGATATAGATATAGCAGAAGCATGATATCAAAACCTTGTCAATTTGACAAAGAATGATATTTTCTTTTGATTGTTTCATGGGTAAGAGAATACAAAAAAATATTAAAAGATAAGTGATTCTTCATATTTGGTATAGTTAAGAATTAGCAAGTGTTGACTTGAAAAGGTTCTAAGAACTGAAACATATTTTTCTTCTCAGCGTTCTGAAACAAAAGAATCATGTTTTCCCTGAATTTAGTAATGTCACAAGTGCATAATAACAGTTAAGAAAAGCTGTGCTCATAAACATATACATTCAGAAGTATTTTCTATGCCTGTGCTCTGTGTGCTTTGCTGATATAGTTTACTGCATACTGAAACTCACAGGAGCCATGGGGTTTATGTTTGAAAATGCTGGCCACTTAATTACTTTTCTTTGAATGATAATAGACAGACTTATGATTTTATTGATTAATAGTATGATCTTATAAGATTTGTTTAAATCATAATGTCTTCTTGTTTTCAAGTAGTGAAAATAAAATGAATGTTGTTCTTAAGTAGAGAAAAATAAATAAGCCTTCGACTAAATTCATAGAAGACCACTTAAGGTGGTGAAACTATTTAAGCTAACAAGAATACTTTTAAGAAAATATTAGTATTCTAAATTTTTATGAGATTTTAATTTCTAATATGCAATTCTCTTAAAATTATTTTCATATTTATTTGATAAAATGTCATTTACATATATTATATTCATTTAAACTTTGATTTTTGTGCTCATCAATCTTATGTATGTGTTTGTGTGTTTGCATATTTATGTCTATCCTATACATATATGCATATACATCTGTAAGACAAAAAAAGTAAAAATTTTTATTTCTGTATAAAAATTATAAACATTGTGAACAATTCTCATTTAAACCTTATACAAATCACATGATGTTCTTGGTAAAGCCATAACATAAAATTAACATTTGCTTTTAAAACACTTAAAATTTTTTTGAAGAAAACTGGGATTGAACCTCCCCAAGAACCCAGCAATACCACTTCTGGGTGTATACCCTAAAGATGCACTGTCAACTCCAAGGGCATTAACTCAACTATGTTCATAACAGCATTATTTATAATAGCAAGAACCTGGAAACAACCTTGATGCCCCACAACTGAAGAAAGGATTAACAAACTGTGGTACATCGACACAATGGAGTACTACTCAGCAGTAAGAAAAAATGATATCCTAAAATTTGCAGGCAAATGGATGGATTTGGAGAATATTCTCCTGAGCGAGGTATCACAAACCCAGAAAGATAAACAGGGGATGTACTCACTCACTAGTGGACTCTAAACAAATGAACAAATAAGAAAAAAGCAAAGCATGCCCAAGCTGCAAACCACAACCACTGAACAGCTTGGGATCAGAAACACCTTGATCCCACTCCTCCAGAGGAACACCTTACTCAGGCTTGATTTTGGGGGGAGAAAACTCGATCTGCCAGGAGTGGAGACTGAACTAAGCAATATTGGGACTGTGGGACCTTGGGACTTCCTGCTGTGGCCCAGGGCGGGGATGGGGAGTTGTGGAGAAGAGAGAATGACCTGATGTGGTAGAAGGGGGAAGGGACCTACAATAAGGATAAACAAGGATAGAAAATGTGACTTCTTTATTCATAATAATAATAAAAGAAGTAAATGGGCCATGGCTTTTCCTTTGTGCTGTAGTTGATTTCGAAGTTCAAGAGAAAAGTTTCAAATGTCAATAATGACTGTTTTTAACAGTCTCGTTTTATTGCTATTGTCACCATAATTCAACCACAAAGAATTCACGTGCCATAAAAAGCTCATGTGACTTTAAGACAGACAGAGGAAAAGGAGGACTCAGAAAGCAGAGACTATTCTTGTCCTGGTTGTTTTCTGAACACATTTTAACTCTGTGTACTTTCCCATAAGTTTTGCATATTCTTTACATTTAAAGTAATTTATACAACTATGCTTCAAGTAACTTATAGTTTTTCTGTGGAACCGGTTGAATTTATTTTCTTTTTGTATTTAACTGTATCTCTGTGTGTACCTTTTCCTGATAATAATGATCAACTTGTGTGCTGGTGGACACAGAATCGCTAGTTCTACTTATATTTGGGGCTCCCCCTCCTCCACAGTGTCTTTTATTGCTCACATATAAATGCTGAATATTACTTACAACTTTAACAGTGTTGAAATAAACAATGCTCTTGCTTCCAAGGAACAGTAGGGAGTTTATTCTGTGCCAAATATGAGTGATGTTGCCCCATATGTGTGGATTTGAACAATGTACATCATTGTAGAATAACTGTACAATTTTCTATTAGCTAAATACATTGGTGGGCTCTAGCAAAAAAAAATAGACTAATAACTAAATTTTTCTTGATTTTGATGTTTTCATCATTGTTTATTAGTTGTATATGTCATTATGAGATTTTTGCACATGTACATAATATATGTCTGTCTCATTTTCCTCAATGAGTTTCTTCAAAAGCTTTCCTTTCTTTTTTATCTATGTTTTTATTTTTGGATAAAGTCTCATTTTTCAACCATGTATCACCTTATTTGGCTCCTTTCCTCCTCCCGACTCCTTCTGGTCACTCTCTATTTCACCACTTCGGACAAGTACATAATACACACCAACAACTTTTCTCCTACCTCACACTCATATCTCTATTACATTTTCATACTCTCTGTCTCTTCTCTACAAATTTCTCTTATATGATTCTGTCTTTTTATTTTCATTAAGGTTTTGGCAGAATCTACTGGAGCCTACTTTGCTCACCTTTTAGATAGACAATCAGAGAGAATAATTCTTTGTCTTTCAGTAACTTTCAATAGTTTCATCTTCGCTCTGGAGCAGGGGCAGGTAAACTCTGCTGGTCACCACACCCACAGCTCCTGCTGAGAGAATTTGCACGGCTACCAACTGCCACCTCAAACTGAGAGACCAACTACAGGGGTCTCTGAAGGGCAGATTCAGACCCCGCCCAGAGGTGAGGAGGGGTCACCAGGCCCCAGCGCCTATATCCCAGCCTGGGAGGGAGAGTTGAGCTCCCATAGCTTCCGGTTCTGCTCCTGGAACCAAGTGCTGTCTGCAGAGTCACAGCTGCACTCTGGAGCAGGGGCAGATAAACTCTGCTGGTCACCACACCCACAGCTCCTGCTGAGGGAATTTGCACCACTATCCACCTCCACCTCAAACTGAGTGAACCAACAACTGCAGGGGTCTCTGAAGGACAGACTCAGACCCTGACCAGAGAGGTGACAGGAGGCACACAAACCTGAGTGCCACAACTGACCAGGAGCCATCTAATCCTGAACCACTGAAGCCATGGGCAAACATCAGTGCAAAAAATTACATAATAATACAAAGGACAACAAGGTAACTCCAGAAGAGAGTGGCGATTTTACAAATCCAAGACCTGAACTGAGCAATGAAGAGGAAACAGAAGGAAGCAACACCAAAAATTCCTTTTTGATGATCATCGAAGCTCTCAAAGAATATATGAAAAAAAGCCTTAAAGAAATAGAAGAAAATACAAAAAAAAAATTGGAAGAGATGAACAAATCTATGAAAGAAACATGCCAGGAACTAAATGCTGAAATAGAAGCAATAAAAAAGGCACAAAATGAGGCAAAGATGGAAATAGGAAACCTGAAGAAAAAAGCTGGAATCACAGATACAAGCATAACAGAGTTCAAGAGATGGAAGATAGAATCTCTGAAGTGGAAGACTCAGTAGCTCAAATAGATATATCAGTCAAAGAAAATAGTAAAACTAAAAAAGCCATAACTCAAAATGTTCAGGAAATCTGGGACACCATGAAAAGTCCTAATTTGAGAATAATAGGAATAGAAGAAGGAGAAGAATACCAGCTCAAAGGCACAGATAATGTTTTCAATAAAATCATAGAAGAAAACTTTCCTAACCTGAAGAAGGAAATGCCTATAAAGATACAAGAAGCTTACAGAACACCAAATAGATATGATCCCCAAAAAAAGTCAGCGCGCCACATTATAATCAAGCCAC